>OZ026627.1:77594621-77855231 GCA_964020975.1 Hermodice carunculata
GTGTGGATTCACATGCGGCCCTGCATATTTGGGCCCAATGAGTGGATTGTGCTAATTTGTTTTTACAGCAACAGAGAATTTCAAAGAAGTCAGAACAAGGGTAGTGTTCAGTCTGAACTGACCCAATCTTCTCTCCATGTCTAATAGGTTCCTATTCCCTATGAGTGGCCCTTGTCATTGGCTATCCTGGTTGCCAGGGGTCATGGACACGTGACTGTGCAAAGAGCAACATGTTTCATTATAATGCCCACGGAAACAAATCCCATGTGGTCAGCACTGCTGAAACTCTTCAGTGTAAACAAAAGTTTTTGAGCTCAGTTTTCTTATTTAAATTTTCTTCTTCACACATCTGAGTTTTTGAGAGCATGTACTTTAAGTATCAAACTATTAAAAAATATTGAAAAGTCATTAGAGATTATCCAATTGTACTTACTACAGACTGATACCTTAAATGGGTCAAAATTATGTGGCTGGCGAGATCTTGCACACCATCAACTGGTATTAGATCCATGTTTTTTCTTTGTTCCATCACGACATTTGGTACTCATATGGGCCTTTATGGCTACCACAAGCTTTTGGTGTATCGTCCACGTCTGAGATCTCCCTTGAGACCATTCACAATGCACCTAGTGATATACTAGGAGCAAGTAATCTCAGCGATGCTGTCATAATTTTAGGGAAAATTCACTAAGCACACGACCAAGCTTTCCAGGCAACCTTACAGCAATTTCGAGAACTCAATCACCAAATTGTCGTTGCAATCAAGGAATTGAAGATGTGTGTCATTTCGTTTTTGTTTGTCCTTATCATGCTGTTCCTCGTGATCACGTTCATAGAATAGTAACAAATTATGCCCCTTTCGGCCTTAAAAACCGTTTTATATGGCGTTTCCGAAAGTACTCTTGAAAGTAATCAGAAAATATTCCTGGCAGTCCAAGATTACATTTTCAAAACCAAACGTTTTCAAACCGATGTTGTCACATGATGAATTGACTTACAATCAATCCTGCATTTATATTATAACTACACTCCATAATTATGAATCTTCAATGGGATGGATGTCAAATAGCAATTTTATTGCTTCTCTTCAATCGCCCCACTATCTGTCTTGTGATTTGTGGTGTCTTTCTTTACTTTGTTGATCCGGAGCGGCGCTCTTCCTTCTGGCAGTGTCTTTCTAACTGCCAGCAGTTTAGAGCGTCGCTCTGGACATCTGACGTCTCGTTTGTCCTATGAGTTTGTATTTATCTGACAAGAGGGGTTAATATAGGGCCTTGCCCTTCTCCCCAATTGTTTTCTTTTTTTAATACAATATGTTTAAACCAATTTCAGGAAAAAGGTCTGAGAGTCAATTGAGATAACTGAATTCAACAGAGACAGAATAACATTCTTTAATCTGGCCTTTACTGCTGCTGAATCAACCCAGAAACCAGAAAGATGGAAATGGTACCACACAATGTATCAGGCGTGAACGTTTCTTATGTATGACGTAGTACTCTTTACGATTCATCGCTAAATATGAGACAACATGTGAACTGTTGCCACGACTAACATTGAAGGACAAACCGTGGATATGATCGAATGGACAAGAACATGCATTTCAACAGTTGAAACAAAAGTTAGCAGAAAGTGCTGTTAAGGCTTACTAGGAACCAAACAAGAATAGAGAGATGCAGTTGACGGAAGTCCTATAAAAAAAGTCACCACCTTGTTACATGTGGGAAAGGCACAATGATGTGACATGTATTGCATCATATTGCAATAAAAAATCCTTCGCATGCTAAACCTTTTCGGTAGGAAGTGAATGATGAAGATGATCAACTGTCACATAGTGAACTGGAAATAACACATGCTACATAGCAGGCAAGTGATTGTCAATATTCAAGCCAACCACAATATACCCTCCTTATACAGGGTGGTGAGCCTGTTGTTTTTTGCCAGTAAAGTATGTTCAAACCAGCCCAGCTACAATGCTAGCCGAGAGATGACCTGTATACCAGAGCAACTGGAAATCTGATCTCTTCTCCTCGCACTCCTCCTCTTCAAAGTTATTAACTGCCATTCTCTACGTTTTCTTCCAAGGCCAATTTACAAAAAATGTTTATATATGTGTGCTGGATGCATCAGTAACATAGATAGATAGATAGATAGATAGATAGATAGATAGATAGATAGATAGATAGATACAAAGATAGACGAATGTTTTTTTCAAACCAATTATCGATATGAAAGGTACATAAAAGACGATTACGTAGTAATAGTTAAAAAGAATATCATATATTTAATCAGGGATGATAGATAAAGGACAGAATTAAAACTTGCCCTTTGATTAAAAAAGGTTACAACAAATTATGTGCCAGCTTTTCGAAAATAAGGAGCAACACCTGACATCACAGTTGGCCAATTGCACTACGATATTGTTGTCACATCTGTTGATACGATGCGTTAAACCCTGTAGAGCCTTTACTTTGAGTTCACCACGTCATATTTCTGTTGGAGACAAACATGTTGCACGCTTAAATGCATTAACATTTTCTGATGGTTGCGCGACATATTAAGTACCTTTACATACAAAACCCACCATTCATATATTATCAACTGGTGTAACCCCCCCCCAAAAAAACCCCACCCTCTACCGCATACACCACAGTGGCTACCGTGCTTACGTATCTGATAAGGTTAACTGAAGTGAATTAGGCATCCGATGTGGGTGGCACCCGTATGAAATCTGTCATACAATAAAATAAGATGATCAAATAAACTTCGATCACTGCAGCTGTGAGCTGTGTGGCAATGTCTCAATTATAAACAAACAAAGTAATCAAATAAATTAACTGAGCTTTAGTTTCTATGCAAATGTCAGTACAATTGAAAACTGTCATACTGTTGAACCACCTCTTATGGTTTCCGAATGTTTTCTTCGCTTTCCAGATTTGAACAGATCATTTTACGGACATTCCTACTTGCATTTGCATGACAGTACACTGCCACAAACACAAAGTGCATGTTTTGCTAATGTATCTGATCAGATTACATATTTAGACTCGCGATTTGAGTTGAAACTGTATCGACGGCGTACATAGTACATTGATCAACAAGATTACTTTAAACCTAATGGCCAGATTTTACTATGAAAAAAAAAAGAGAAAACGAAACTCATTAATTTGGTCTCCATTAGTGTGAATTTTTTGTGCATTTCACACTGCTATGCTGTTGAACCACGCCTCCTGGTTTCTGCCGAATGTTCTTTCCGCCAGCAACGTTTGAACATATTATTTAATGGACACTCCTATCTGTACTTGTATAAAAAGTTTGAGCTGCCTTGCACGGATGACGGGGCTTTTTATATAGATAGATTGCAAGTTTCAGGAATAGGTCCCAGTTAGGAGGGCCAAAACCGGTATAGCCGTTCTTGAACCAGGAAGTAGCATACACTTTAGGATCAGGATGAGAGGTTAGTTGAGGTAATGGTATCACATATGGCACCTTTTCTTCAGCACGACTGTCAGATACCGCGTTAAAGTAAGTATATGTGCATTGCTTTTACATGTTTACAATATCAGGCTTCATAGAAAGGAGTATACAGCATGCAATCATGGAGTGATTACCCTGTTGTAATGCCATCAGGTAACCGAGACACACCTCGAACCGAGAAGATACTGAATTCGTTATAAGTGAATTAGTTGATGTGCAGAGGTATCAATGAATACGTAAAAGTCTATCAGTATCTAAACCAGAACAACAGCCTGTCTGTTTGTCAGTCTGTTTCTTTCACCCCTCACTCACCATAACAATGTTGCGTTGTCGGAGGCTTTCGGTTTGTCTTGCAAGATTTATGTGGAAGCGAAATTTGAGGACTTGAAACGTTTGGATTCACTCACCCATATTAAAAGAAATGTGCCGTAAAATGACGTACAAAGAAAGCAGGCACGAAATAAGGACATTGACCCTTTATGCCATTTGTAATTTTGTTTCATTTGTGTCAATATTAACCAAACTTATCAGGATGTAAATAATTGCGAATGTATCTTACCTAATAAACGCCCCCAAGAAGCGCTGACGAAAGGGATGTTGACGTACTAATTTTAGTTAATGGTCTTGAGAGCCATGGCCATTGGTGTCGCATACTAAATCGTCAGCATGCAAAGAGGGCAACAGTTGCAACTTTAGAACATCCATGCCAAGTGTAGCTGTAAAAAACTAGTACACCAGTTTCTACAATTTTGCTGCCAAATAACGGTAGCAGTGTGTCATAACGGCCTATGTAAATTTGTTTTTCTTTGATTTTTGTCAAGTAGTCATAAAGTGTGATTTGTGCGCCATACGTATATGAACAATATGTCAACAGACAGAGGAATACACTCTTATATTTTAATAGGCTACCATAGTTGGCTTGTATTGAAAAAAAAACAGAACAAAAAAAAAACCAAAAACCAAAAACAAAACAAAACGAAACAAAACAAAAAAAAAACAAACAAAAAAACAAAGAAACAAACAAAAAACAACAAAAAACCAAAAAACAAAAACAAACAAAAAGCAAAAACAAAAACAAAAAGAAGAAAAAATAAACAAAAAACAAAATACAAAAAAAAAAAAAAAAAAAAAAAAAACATAACCCCCCCAAAAGGGGGGGGGGGGGAGGGACACGAAAACATAATCTTACCACAGAATGACACTGTGTTACTTCTAGGGTTAACTGCAGAAACTGTGTCAAGACATTCCGCGTTGATCTTATAACACAACTATCAAATACAAATATTTCGGAACTGTTGAAATGTAACGGTAAGGGGAAAGGGTTTCTTTGCCGAAAGGTCTCAAAAGGGAGGTGCTACAGTCTGATGTATAAACAGGAACCACATGCCACAAAAACAGTGCGTAGAAATTATAAGTTTTTGTTCTTTTTTAGCAGCAACAGAAAGTGACTCAGTTGTGCATGAAGTCAATAGTGAAATATATGATTTTTAAATGGGCACAGAATGGTGGAGATGGATTCACATTTACACGCACGTATGACTTCGAATTGATATAATGGCATCGGGTGTAATCTTTCAAAAAGAACTTATCCCGGATAGGGTACTACCTTCATAGTGACACGAACATCGGCGCCACGGGAATAACCCCATATATTGGACCCCGTGTAAAGTTGATCCCCCCCCCCCCCGTCACGCACGTACCCCTGAATATTAATATTACTCCCTTGAAAAAAAAATGAGGACTATTTTCTGTCACCTAAATTGCAAATTTTACCGGATTTTACACTATTTGAATGGAAAATGTATCATTTTTTACGAAACTATTTTTTTTTTTTTTGCAAAAACGTGTATATAGACATCCACAGTGCCAACCTAGTTTCTTTGAGACCAAGTGGTCTCTCCCTTGCACACCATCTTTACCCAGGATGGACCGGGGCGCCGATTCAGTTTGCCAGTACAGCCACAAGGGGTCACTTGCAGCACTTCGTAGTACGTGTACCCAAGGAATGCAAGGTGGGACACAGCATACCAGGCAGCCATCTTGTGACATTATGGGTGAATGAAACACAGTGTCTATTCAACGTTACTGGCAGTTATACCAGATTAGCGTGACAGTTACAAACTTAAAATGTTTGTTTATGATCATAAAATTGCAGATTTTACTTCATTGGTGGATAAGCTCGAGAATTACTCATAGAACACAACCACTGTAGATACCTTCAATAGTACCCTGATCTAGTCACAAAGGACAGTATCTTGTCAGACGCAACCGAACACAGATATTTAAGTCTAACGGTTCGTTCTGATCTATCATGGTCCAGCCAGATACAGAAATTAACTGCTAAAGTAGCGAAAAGGATAAATGTTTTGAAATAGTTGAGGTCTCAGTTCAATGGCAAGCCTTTGGAGATAAGCTAACCGAGAAAACCTATTCAGATCTTCATTTCGACATCTGTGTTTACCAGTTATACAGATTGCCAATTGATGCGCGTAATTCAGGAAACTTAGTGAGATTTAGGGAAAAAGTAAATCAGGGAATTCAAGTTGTGAATCAGTTATTTTACAAGAAGAGAGACGGCTTGCAAATATGTTGATTGATCCGTTACTGATGTATTTACAATTGCAAGGCGTACTTGAAGCTTCTTTCCTCAGTTGTAGTGTCATATCCTGTTTCCATTACTGAAGTTTCACAAATTTGACAGGTTTGACAAGTTTTATTGCAATCCAATGTCAGTATAAGACTGTTGAGGTTTGGATACCATAACAATGAAAAATATGACCGATTCATTCAAAGAGTAAAAATCAGATATAATGGGTAGATGAGAGGTGCACAAGGCGAATTAAAAGATAGTACATCAAGAACACTAAAAATCAATTTCGTTGAGCTCATAAGACATTATGATCAGTCGAGAGCAAAAAAGTCTGATAAAACAATCAAAGATAAGAAGATCATTGATCAGAAAGGCTACATGTGATCAAAGATGAATTGTATACAGCTTTTTTTGAAACTAGACAGGGATCGTGCATCCCGGACATGCTGAGGTAGTTTATTCCAAAATTTTGGTACCAATAAAAGAGAGAGTTTTAGGGGAAGACTTTGCCTGGAAAAATTTTGAGATAGTGGATGCCCTTGTTTGATAGAAATGGACTTCGGTCAATGGAGTAAAGACATTTTGTAAATATGGTGGGACTTCATTAATACCGATTTTCCAAAGAAAATACAGATATTGTAGAAACATCTCTGTTTGACATTCGTCCATTTCAGGGTACTCCCAATGTCGATGATGTGCGTCCTAGGGTGAATTTGTAATATTATTGTCATTGCCCAGTTCTGTAGTCGCTGGAGGCGTACAATGTCAACTTTCTTCAGATTGCTACCCCATACTGTGCTACAATAATCAAAATGAGGTAACACCAAGGTGTTGTAAAGGGTAATTTTGGAGTCTGCACAAAGGAAATTTGTACCTCTGCTAAAACACCAAGAACTATCTTTATTTCCGCAACAACCTCATCAACCTGCTTTTCGAATTTCATTTTCTGATCAAGTGTTACACCCAAGTACTTACAAGGTCCTGGTTGGGAGATAGCTTAATCATTGAGTGATAGATCAAGTGTTGAGTTGATGGAATTTCTCTTGTCATTGCTGCAAATAAGCATACAAGTTGTTTTTCGTAGCTGGAGACTTAATTTATTTGTATACAACCAGTCAGCTACTTGAATCAGCTCTTGCTGTAATACAGCATAGACAACATCTTTGGATTTGTCAGCATAATAAAACAGAGTGTCATCTGCATAAAAGTTGGCTTTAGATTTTTTGACAAAGATACTGAGATCATTTACGTAAAGAACGAAGAAGAAGGAGCCAAGAATTGACCCTTGGGGGATGCCAATACCAATCTCCATGGGTTGGAACAAGTTTCCATTGATACAAGCAATCTGCTTCCTCTCAGAAAGGTAACTCTTGAACCAATGAAAACTTATCCCTTTGAATCCATAATGTTCATGCTTTGCAAGAAGGATATTGTGATTAACTGTGTCAAAAGCTTTTTTTTAAATTAAGGTTGCAAGGCCAGTTTTGTTTCCGAATTAAATTTCATCAAATAAGGATTCAGTTAATCCATGAAGACTAGCCTGTGTTGAGTGTCTTGGATGGAAGCCTGATTGTTGCAGGCATAGGAGTTTCTGTTCTGAGCCATATCTGGAGACCTGCCTGTAAACAATTTTTTCCAGAAGTTTGGACATCACTGGTAGGATGGAGATTGGTCTGTAGTTTCCAGGGTCAGTTCTACAACCTTTCTTGAAGATGGCTGAAACTCTCGGAGGCAATCAATGGCTGATCTGGTGGACTTGGAATTTGGTGAGATAAACGAGTGCCAATTTCAATTGAGAATTTATTGAATTCATTGGCAATTTCAGAAAATGTATTAATAAATGTATCATTAATAATTAAGGAAGGAATACCATTTTGTGAACGTTTCGGTAAGAGGGGTTTCAGCACACGCCACATTTCCTTACTATTGCATTTGTTACTATTGACTGATGAAATAGTGTTTAAACTTAGCTTTGCGGACCAAGGATGTAACTCTATTTCTCAACTTTTTGTAATTTGACCAGTCAACTGTGTTATTGAATGCAATTGCTCTTGAGTGCCATTGATCCTGAAGAGATTTAGCTGTTTCAATATCTTCACTATACCAAGGGATTTTGGCTTTAATGTGATCTGAATCTTTTGAGGGGGGGGGGGGCATGTTTTTCAGCAACGTCAGTGAAAAGGAATTTCCAACCTGGCCAAACATCATTAATGCTATCAAAACATGCGATAATATGCCATGGTGCAATGTGTAAATCAGCTAAAAAATCATGAGTATTCAATCTCTTAAAATTCCTAGAAGTCCCATAGTGGTGATTGGCTCTATGTGGAATGGAGCCAAGAACTGTAAAGTTAAACAGGTGGTCAGCAACTGAAACAATCCCAATTCCAGATAAAGAATAAAAAATTATGAGTATTCAATCTCTTAAAATTCCTAGCAGTCCCATAGCAGTGATTGGCTCTATGTGGAATGGAGCCAAGAACTGTAAAGTTAAACAGGTGGTCAGCAACTGAAACAATCCCAATTCCAGATAATGAATTTTTGATGTTTGTTATGGTAAGATCTATGATTGTTGCAACAGTTATAACAGCGTCATATATTGGATTATCCATGCGCACTAGCATTTCTTCAAAGTAATCAAAGAAGGTGACGGTAGAGTGGGGTGCCTGTAAAGAACAGTTACCAAGAGACTTTTACGATCGCCCCGATTTATCTGAACAGTTAGGCTCATAAGATTCGGATAACTGAAATCAGGAGCTGAAGTCAAAGAAATACCATTGAGTATGTAAATCCCAACAGCTTGGGCACATTAAAAACCAGTAGGATTGTGTTGTCTACAAAAAGGATATCCCATAATGTCAACTGACTTGGTATGAACACTGTCATTAAGCCAGGTTTCGGTTACAGCAAGTATATCTGGTTTAAGCAACAGTTCTTTGTGATGATGAAGAAGACCGGCCTGACCAACATCTACATAAGCGATTTTGAAACCTTTAGACTCAGCTCCTCTCTCTCTCTCTCTCTCTCTCTCTCTCTTTCTCTCTCTCTCTCTCTCTCTCTCTCTCTCTCTCTCTGCTGTGTGACTTTATCTTCACATTAATTTGTCTTTATGTTTTGTGTCTAATCTTGTCTCAATCTCTCTACTATGCAAGAAGAATTTGTATAGAGTCGAACCATGTTTTTCAATTCCTTTTCTTCGAAATAAAATACCTTTAAAAATAACACTGTGAATCTTTTGAACCCTATTAGCAGAGTGTCCCTGTCCACCCTTTCCACTTTCGCTGAGACACACCTGAGGTTGCCTTTTATGGCCGGAAGCAGTGTTCACGCCACAGATGTATCTCCTTAAGAAGATACATGCAAGCGACATCCATTGTTAGACATGCGTAGGCCATTCACTTCCGGTTTCAAATCATCAGCAACTTCTTGTGTTCAAGCAGAGATTTTCTGCTGAAACTTTGACGTTATTCTGGCGGGGGTGGGATGGGTGGGAGGTTTGCCTGCAAAGCAGACTCTGCAGCACAGAAAGGAAAGTTTCATTGCATTACATCCCTAGGGGAGTAATAATTGCCCGCTCATCACATTAGCTTTATGTGAGCCAAGGTCGGGTGACCAATTTAATGGATAAGTTTTCCACAGACCAATCACGGCGCCCTTAATAGATACTGCCCACTGCAAACACTTCTCCATTTGGTCAGTTGTGTTCACTCGCTGCATCCCACATGAAGCAGAGGTAGCTATTGTTAATTGAGTTGACAATTTTTGTATTATTGGGTCGGCACTTGTAGTGTATATGGGAGTACAGTGGTAATGGGATAAGCCGAACACCACCAGGACCAATAAATCACATTTAAGAGTCCATTTCCATAGGAGTAATATCAGAAGTACATATTTCTGAGTCAACGAAAAAAGAAAAACAAAAAAAACCAAAACAAAACAAAAACAAAAACAAAAACTAAAAACAAAAACAAAAACAAAAAAACCACCCCTCCAGAACAAACAAAACAAAACAAACAAAACAACGACAACAAAGAACAAACAAAACAAAAAACCAAAAAAACCCCAAAAAACCAAAACCCCCCCGCCCCCCAAACCCCCCCAACCCCCCCCCCCCCCAAAGGCAACATGGGAGTCAATGAAATACATTGCATGGTATGTCAGCAAAAAGAGAGGACCACTCTGTGCCAAGCTGCTATGGTCGTGCATGAATACATGCATGCTGGCATACATATACACATACAAACGTACATAGAAGATATGCCTTCGCAATAGATCCAATGGATACGTTACGCCCGACATGTCTTAGCAGTAAGTAGTCGGCTTTATTCCAAAGAAAAAAATTAATGTTATTCAGTACCTCTTTCGCTAGAGGTAGAAAGCCTGCTTTGCAGACAAGTGAGAGGCGAACCGTTTTTCACAGAACATGGCTAAGTATCTTAAAGCATGGAACTTTGTAAAATTGGGGATACATGGTCCTGATTAAAAAATATAGGAAACGCAACTATATGTGAATTTTTTTCTTATACCGAATAATTTTCAGTTTGTCTGTGGAATGAAGCTGACTACTTACTGCTCAGACCTAATTGTGCCTAAGGTAGTCATTGCATTTGTTCCCAAGCAAGACGTACCATGTATGTATGTATGTATGTATGTATGTATGTATGTATGTATGTATGTATGTATGTATGTATCACTGTTTTTAATCAGATCAAGGCCCAGTTGGGTGCTGCCCAATATATCCTTGCAGTTGTGGTGTGTTGAGATCGTTGAACACAGGGTAGTCACAGACCCCTATTTTACAGAAGTGGCAACAGGAATTACGCCTGCAGGACCCTGCAACGAAAAAAACAAAGCTGTTTGATACACTTGAAACACTAATATCGTGACTCCAGAGCCACAACAACAGGCCTAGGACTGATTCCATTAATACTTTTTAAATGTTTAAAACCACCAGTTATCTTTTATGTGTGACTGCCTGTCTCAAGTCAGGAGTGAAATTTGTTTCTTCACATTGGTATTGGAAGAGGAATGTTGATGCTTTGGCAAGTCTGGAATCTCTTTCCTGTCATTGTTTGGCTTGAAATTAATGAATATGGATCATGTTTTTCTCTACTATTCAGATTCAACTGCAATTGACGCCAAACTACCTGAAAAGAACGGCTCTGAATCATAATAAGGGTGATATTTATGTCCTTTGTAATAAGACCTTTCATTTAAGACCCAGCATGCCTATAGTTACATAGAACATCATACACCAGGTCAACAGCTTTCCTCGATTTTGACGCTATGAAACACACTACAGGCTCAATTGTAACCTCATACAAATTGTATTGAGATGCCTTCAGAAAGCAGAACTAATATAAAGGTCAGATTTATACTTCTGGAACCCAAGTTAGACTACTGCCGCATCTACTGCTGAAGCTCCACCCAAACAGAATATGCTGGTTTATTGTCGCGGTATTTCTTAACTTTTTGCTGGTAATTCCACCTGGGAGAACTTGAAATAGACCCTGAGACACGTGTTTTTTTGTCGGGCATAAGTGATTCCGTAAATGTTAATATAACCATAATAATATTTGCCAACAGGTGCAGAGATTTGTTACCGTGTTTCATCGTTTTTTTTAAATTTTCCTAGTAACCTTGTTTTATATAAGCATCATTATACTAGTTTATTTCTTTTTTCTTTCCAACAGTGATTGACAGATCTTGTAACGCAGCACTTCAGTTGAATGTTTCCCAACGTAATTAATTTCCATAATTAATTTCCCAAATTTTCCCGGCAATGGAAACACGTGAATCAGTTGTTAACTAGTATTCTAAGTTATATTGACCACGACGTGGTAACTGAAAAAATGCATTTAACTGAAACCGCTATCAATTTGTGATTGAAGTTTAAGTTCATGTATAGTTTCACTTGCAGCACATAATCACGGGGATGAGCTGTACTTAACACAATTTGAAAGTTGCACTCTTATATTCATCCAATCAGGAAAATGTTTATTTACTACGTTAAGTCCCCCCCTCCGATCTGGGTAATGAGGAATATAAAATAATTTTCAGTTTAATTCTTCCTATATTGGCCTGTCGTAGTTACATTTTTCGCGAATAACCTATTTATGAGAAGTCTTTAAAAGTGCGTGTTATTTTCCAGGCAGCATAGAAAGATATTCGTTTAGATTTTATTTTATATCCTTGTATAATGAATAACAAAAGTATCTGGTGGCACGAAACGCATATGCTCTTTCAACATATATGTGATAAGGTCTTAGCAAATATCACGGACATATTGTTGTCCACATATTTTTGCAACAAACAATGAGGACTGATGATTAAGTTATCAGTCGGTTTGTGATGGAACGTTTAATCTGACGTATCCGGCTCAGGTTACTTGATTTTGTGCTATTTCTAGATGATAACAATGAGCATATCCTCCGTATGCTGATCTGTGTGCTTGATTTTGGCGCAGAGTGTTTAGATTTTTGGTGTGATTATATCCGTCTTGCAATATCGATGTCCAAGCATGCTAACACGTTTACTGTTTCTTGTAGCCAGTCCTCCTCTCGACGTGAACACCCTCCTGAGGCAAAACGCTTTATTTCTTACACTTCGATATGGTTTCTCACGCTGCATTTTTGCGGTCACTTAAGGCGACGGTGGCAGTTGTTTTAAACATATTCAGCCCTTTAAGTGAACTTGACCTCCGCGGCCATCTAATCTGACACACAGACAGGTCGACTTAGTTGTATCTGTAACGATTGTGACTATTCAATGTTAAGATTATAGTCATAGCATCCAACAAGGTCGATAATTCTATGGCCACTAAAGGATGCAAATCATGGGGAAACCTTGACTCTGCGATCTGACATCAAGTTTCACTTTTCTTCTGATATGACATTCAGCTACTACTCCATAATTGGGCAGTGATATATCCTGAGCAAGCTAAGTGGATAATTTGCACTACATGAGATAATCTAATACATTACAGTGTCCGCGCTCAAATGCTTTTCAATAACTACGTATGTGTCTGTTTCAGATGGTTCAACCATACGGGGAGATATAAACTGCGATCTAGAATTAAATTCCCTCACATGACTGTCACTGCTTTCTTCACCACTGATACCTGGTGGAGCAAACATTTTCGCAGGATCGGCTTTGAATCCAACAAAATGAGATATGCATACCTTATCGCATCTCTGGCATGTTGGGTCAGCGTAATACATGGAAAGAGTACGTAAAAACCTTAAATCCTATTAGTTCTGTTGATGGTATAATTTGAATAAAGGCTTCATTGCCTAAATTAGGAAAGCATGCAACCTTTTCTGAAGATTCTTGCTCTTTATGGACAAAACGTAGTTTGGACTAAATCCGATGCATTTCTCTTGTATCTAGATCTAAATGAAACACAGTGTTTCAATTTTAGGTAATTAAAAATGTGTCACACATTATAAAAATTAGCCCCACTATCTAACATGGTTGTTTTCTCGGGGACGCCCTACTACCAAAATGTTTGCAAAACGGTAGAAAAAAAAAACAAAAAACAAACAAACAAACAAAAAACAAACAAACAAAAAAAAACAAAAAAACAAAAAAACAAAAAAAACCACTGGGTATTTGATAAAAATCTAAAGAATTCTAGTTTTGCGGCAGATGGGGGTAAGTTGACATTTGCCTTCCCACATAAATTTTTTTCTCTCTCTCTACATGAAACGCAATTTTTATGGGAAATACGTGACTTTCCACGGATTGTGTAAGACGGCCTTAGGTAGTTTATGCTGATGTTGCACCACTGCACACATGGGCCCCCTAGTGCCAAACAGTCTGGTAAGTCTCTAGTGCTAGAGGTAGGAAAACCACAAAAATATCCTCATTCGGTAACAAGGAACAATAGGTTTGCGCATGTAAATGTGCCTCAATATACATCTAAATTACCTTGTATTGTCACAAAAGATATGATACATGACTGATAATTCATAAATTTATAGATGTCAAGGTTAGAAACAGGTTTAAAGAAAATACCAACATGCACCTCCAACACAAGAGAGTACCAAACAATTTAGCATTAGGGGGCACATATGTGCTCACTATACACAATACAAAATATGGAACATGATACACATTTACATATTCTAATCAATTCTGTAGCAGGGTCCAAGCGCGTGTCTGAAGGAGAACTGACCCTTTTACTGCTGTGTTGATAACATAAATGTACAATTTCTCTAGTTTTGATGAAACCAAATAAAGTTGACCAGTTGGACGTTTAAGTTTCAGAATTACAAACTCACGAATACCCAATTTCTTTTGTTTTATGTAGGTACAACAAATCTGGCACTTAAACGACCAGCCTGGCAGAGCACGACGTTTGATGATAATGTACTATATCATGCAAACAAGTCAGTGGATGGCAACAAGAACACGTATAGTGGAAATAGCCGTTGTTCCAGCACAAAGGTTGAAGCTAATCCATGGTGGATAGTGGGTCTCCGTCGGGTGTATTGCATCACGACCGTTGCTATTACATGGCAGAATAGCGACAGTAAGCAATATGAAGCCATAACGTTCCTTGGCAACATATTTTAATATGTTCATCTTTCTTGCATGATCTGATAATCTTCAGATTAACTTCCGATTGTGATAAGACTGTATATTAATTGCCATTTTTGTGTCATTAAAATTCGCTTTAATTTTTTAAATTTTTAAAAAATGCCTTTCACTCAATAATTACTTATGGTTTTATGTAAAGATCTGATAGTCCATCCTCTAACACAATGCATTTATGTATCGCGACAGTTAGTAGAAACTATATCATAAATAATGTATGTATGATATGCATTTGACATAAGTTATCTTTTACGGAAGTGAATCTCTAAATTTCTAATCAGAGAGCTGGTTTATATCGGGACGTTTTGACAACTGAACGGTTTGAAAACCTAGTGCTGGGGCCTCATTCGTTGCGAAAGGTTATCAGTCCAGTGATAAGGCGGGAGGGGGAATGTGCTGCAGGCACGCGAGTGATGCCAGGAATATGAAAGCGTTTATGTGTGTATGCTCAAGTATTGCTATTAGATATGTCTAATAACTACAATCAGGCCCAGCGCAGCACATCATACCTCATGATGTACCACATAAAACTGCTATGCAGAGTTGCAAATACAGCACAGCACAGCAAAGGCCATCAATAGGCAGGGAAGGTAATACATACGTCTTCCTTCCAGTTGGTCTCTCCCTCTCTCATCCTTTCTTTCCCTATTTTCCCAGACGGGTATTCAGTATCTTTCAGTGCCATGAAATGTTTGTCGCCACATTATGGCATATAATTATCACATGCAGAACGCGCACCTCTGGCACACATCTCACGGAGACCGCATCACCCTGGGCCAAATTTAGTTGTAGTTGATCCTAAGTTGTTGCAGCAGATATTTCACCTGACGATATGTCTTACCTGTATATTACAGTTATTACCATTGTTGTTGAGTCGAGCCTGATTTATCCTAAGAAAAATATCGATAGGCCTGCAGAACATGCTATCACGCTTGCAGGCTTATCCTGTCAATGGGACGCAATGTATTACGTAGTTATAGCATTGGGATTGCTCGCATACCAAGATGCCCTTATGTCATAACAAAGTACTTATACTAAAACTGAGCTCATAAAATTGAGCATTTTTAACTGGTACATATGCTTGTTCTACTTCTCTTAGGTACTGTGACCCACATAGACAAACGGATCTCAAATCATAACTAAATAAAGGTTAAATCCAGTTTATGTAAATTGACGTCCCAAGATTTTTGGGTCTGTCGGCAGCATTTTCCGTAACTAGTATCACGCCCTCAGAGGTACGAAATTCATGGGAGGGAGCGTCATGATGGAGGCATATCATGAGCGCTTGATGGTAGGATATATCTAGAATGTATGCATATGTTTTGCATGTATAAGCAAGAAAGTATCCATGTTACACAAAATCAACACATGAAGTTTTTGTTTTGTGACAGGTTCCAAACAAAATGGAGTATTTTTGGCAGTTGGGACAGACTTTGACGGGAAACAATTCAAGAAGGACAATTTTTACCAGTGTGTCAAGGTTCAGGGGGCTACGGATGGTGGTACAAAAACTTTTGACTGTTCAGGAATAAAAGGTTCATTTGTATCGCTTTACAGATCAGACGGATCTACTACTATTCAGATGTGTGAAGTGGAGGTTTATGGCTACAAAGGTGAGAAATCTTGCGACCAATCAAGTCTGTGATTGCAATTTTTTAAAGGTTCTCTTGATTGGCGATGTTCAAATTGGATACATGAGTGACTCATTCGTTGTTCTCACCATACGGTGCACTTAAAAAATGGATGTGAAAATAACAATTTTATTCAAATTTTTTTATTTGAAAAACTCATTGCCATTGTTACATAATGGGTTCGATCTGAAATAAAGGATATTATAAACCCGTGTATTGATAAACGTAAATAACAGCCCCCTCCATGGGTCGCGAGGTTACTGCCGGGTATGAGTCCTGATATTGAAAGCTATTAAAACATGGAAAGGTATATTTATTCATCCATAGACCACACAGATGTGAAGGGAAAAATAACTATTGTCCACAATTTTATATACCGTAGGCGTAGCTGTTTCCGCGAATGCTAGACTTTGAAACACTACAAGACCTGGCCCATTCTGACACTAATTCCAATTTATTGCATTCAGGCTTATTCTTGTTAAATGAAATCTAGTAATTTTTGATAGGAAATATCTCTTTTGCAACGAATTAACATTGCCCAGACGGCTAGTTGTGATCGTCTGGCTGTACCACGGCTGCACTCCCTGCAGTACTGGTGACGGTAGGGTTCTGGGCGTTCCCTTCTGTGTGTAAGGCTGAACGATCTTTTTCTCTGCTGCTACAGCTTTTCTTATTAATTCTTCTTCGTCCAGATCAGACCCCGCGCATGAAAAGCTCAATTCAGACTCTGCAGAATCACTATGCTCCGCCATATCTGACATGACTCTTGGCAAAATGACAGCATTCTGGCTTACATGCACCATGGTCAGCGGGTTGCGTTTGTGACGTCACTGACACTTTCCCACATCGAGCCATGATCGGAGAAAATTCCCCCTGTTTCGTATCGTAAATGTAGCGCACATTTGGAGCTAAGAAAACTACTCGAAAATGAAATTTAACATTTTGGGTTTTTAGATATGATTTTTAACAACCCTAAACATCAACTTTCTAATTTGTGGTAACCATTCAATCAAGATGACCTTTAAGATGCGATATAAAATAACCTGTCAAAAATACAAACAAACTTCTTGAGTTCATTACAAAATGCATGTCCTATTTTGTCCGTTTAACACTTATACTTTATGCTCATATGTGTTAGAACAAGGGGATTTCATTCAAAAGAAAGGATCACTTCCCCATTCTAAGCCTTAATAAAAAGAAATACATGGATACGTACATGCTCATATATATATATATATATATATATATATATATATATATATATATATATATATATATATATATATATATATATACATATATATTCAAATTCAGATTCAGATCTCATTTATTTGACAAAAGTAAATGCATAATACAAAACAGCTGGTTATAACAAAGAACTGGTATTGTAAATTGTAAAGCAAAGTATGGGAAAAGACCCAAAATTTGCTATTGCCACTAAACATAATTGATAACCCAGCATAAGGATGAAAAACATCCGCTCTCGCATGGCCACCTATATATATATATATATATATATATATATTATACATGTTTATGTATCTGCCTTTCTATGCGCCAGGACGTATAATTTGGATGAAAACAAGACATGAGCAAAAATGGCAAATTTCAGAAAGGCTTTCTTTGTGGGTTTGTTTTGGTTAAATATGACGCCTGTTGTGCATAGAAAATATAAGAGATATAGGGAAGAAACGGAGGAAAAGTCAGCATTGATTTGACATCGTTGTTCCATGAAATACTTTGAAAACATTTCATCCATGATGACCATCCGATATTATAAGCTAAATTAATCCATGCTACTTTCTCTCATCAGCGAGTCAATACACATGGAATCTGTTATGGCTTTATTGACACATGGAGAGTAAATATCCTATTCATTCATCAGGAGTTTGAACAAAGCGTATATTGACCTTTTACACCAGCTATTGTTTGGTCGCAGAAAAACCTGCACAATTGCTCTGTATCTAATCTTTAGAGAGCTTCCAGTTTTCGTGTGTTAAATCGATTAACCTGATAAAAAAACTCGTGCCAATAATACATTGTCAAGAAATTGAGATTTTTGAGGTATTTCGAGCCTGTTGGACATGGCAAATTGATGTTGCCATTATAGGCCTTCTACTTTAAATCCTAGGACTCAAAGGGATTAATGTGACCTTCAACTAAATGTCAAGGCAACCAGGTATCTTTGGTACTTGCTCTCAATAGTACAACCAACTAATTGCATGTTTTTCGAATTTGAAATTTTACAAGATAGTGGTCCCCTACGAGGCCAAAAGTAAGGATGCAAAAGGGAGACATTGTCGTAGATTTCTGGATTGCAGGGACACTTACTTTGTGGCATTTGGGTGATGACTGAAAGGATATTTAAAGTGGGATTTCTTCATTTTACGCAAGCATAACCTTTACAAATAGTTGTTTTGTGAAGAGATTAACGCCATTCATTAGATCATACACAAATGTTTGCTGTCTTTTTATGATTAATGATACCCCGACAAATGTTTGCCCGAGTGCTGTGATATTGCACTGATAATAGCTTAATAGTGCTTTTGGGGTGACAATTTACTACGATTATGCACAATGATTTAACTGGCTGTTGTGATTATGACACGAGAACTATTTTATGACAAGATAGATTTTAATCAACTGAAACTAGACTTCTTTTAAATGCTTTCGGATTGAACCATTGTGGTTGGAGGCTTACAAATGACAACTGCCCCATTACAGTCATACATACATATGTCACTTATCGTGTGATTTCACTATAGCTCGTTTCTTTAATTAAGGAATTTGTGCTATCAATTTGGCACTCAACAGACCGGCAAGACAAAACTCCATCTACGGTTTCACTCCCCGGCCAGTTGCCAGCAATGCTGTCGATGGGAACAAAGATACAATTTTTTTAAAAGGCAGTTGTTCGCAGACGGCTGTCGCTCCTAGACCCCCAGCTGCCTGGTGGGTGGTGTTTTTAGACCAGGAATACCACATAACAAAGGTTACAATTACATCGCGAAATAAGTACGGTAATTACCTTTTTCTCCAATTAAATTGTATTACAAGTGAATGGCATTTTAAGCATACATTCGTTAATGCACCTTGATAAGATAAACCATGCCAGGGATGAAAGGGATGTTGCATTCTAGAGTGGGAGGGTGGTTGGACCAACAGACGGCGGTTGTTGGCGGCAGTTGGCCACGCCACCGCCGACCCACGCCATTCACTACTTACTGCCTTCAAAATCCAAACTGGACTCTTGAAAGTTCAGTGCTATGCCGCGTTAGATGGTGGCAGTCTTCAGTAGACGGTGGCAATCGGTGGCAAACCCTTCTCAATTATTTCCAACGGCAGATTTCTACTGCTTGCCGCTGCATGCGTTCTTGTAAATACGTGCAGCACATATAACACGAATTTCAGGCCACTGGAAGAAAAATGATTAGTTTGCACGCATATCTGGGTTGTTTTATGTTTGCATAATTTTGTCTTCCTCTACAAAGCCAGTGGCTGGATTATCATAAGAAATTGAGGGAATATTAACTTGGTTTCCACATGTTTGTTTTTTGACCACGGAATGAGCGGGTCTCGAAACAGCAACGTTTAAGTCTAACCACCGAGCCAAAAAATGGGAAATGCACATATCGACACGGCCCAGATCATTCTATTTAATCCAGCTCTGGGTTAGGAGTTGTTACAGATCGAGAACTCTCCATCTGTAGGCCCATCAACATCAAAAAAGCCCTGAAAAAAAGGTACCATTGATCGTAGCCCTAATTGACACGGCCCAGTTCACTCTATGATCCAGCTCAATTACATCTACTGGGCTCTGTCGGTGTTCCTGATCGGGAACTGTGCATCTGTAAGTCCATCAGCATCAAAAAAGAGCATTAAAAATATCTGGCATTGATATAATGGTGATTTTGTCACTAAATGTTGGAATTACATAATTATTAATTGTAGAACATGTCAACATGGATCATTTCTGAATACCAGCATAAACGCGCAGGATATTTGATATCAACAAAACCTTTTAGTTCGTATATCATGCTATGTTAATTTTCGGGTTATCAAGCATAGATCCGTTGACCACCAGTCTTTCGCAGTCACCTGTTTGCAGATAGACGTCAGATTAATCTCATGCATTTGCTGATTTAATTTGCGAGTAAAAATTGCCACGTTGCCCTTTTTCGGATTTCATAAAGCATATTCCTTCCTTGCTCCATATATTAATTTCAACATCGATCTATGTATATCTTTTTCACTCATTCTGTTTTTTTAAATATTTATTATTACTCATTCATCTGTATATTTATTCACGTCTATAAGAATAAAAAAAATCTTCAAATTGTAGCAACGTAATATTTTGTAAATTTGACATAGGCATGGATCCTGATAACTCTATACAAATGTAAGGATATGAAGGTTTAATGCATTAATTATACAAAACATCATGAACTGTTGTTGGTTTCTCTCATCAGCGGACCAGATGAACGGCGCTGAAATTTTAATTGGGAGCGGCTTCGAAGGATTAAAACTTGAAAGAAAAGATTTTGTGAAGTGTGCCGTAATAGCGGGTTTGCCAACGTATTCCGCTCCCCAAAGCAGCTTTAACTGTCACCAAAAAAGGGGTTCATCTGTGTCGATCTATCAGTCTAAAGTTGCTGCGGGTTTTAAAATTGCACACATGTGTGAACTGGAAGTGTTCGGTTTTAAAGGTAAGACCATTTTTCTATAAAACCAAAGCAAAGTGTTATCTTTACTCACCGAGAGTATTTATTTCCACAGTTACGATACATTATTTATGTGCAAATCATTCATGTGGCTAGACTTCTAATCACTGATTATATTGAATTAGGGGTTGTAATGGTTAAAGGATGCTAGCTGGGGTAGAAGCGGCCGGTTGGTGTTTTCATTCATAATGCCGCTGTTAATCACTTAAACGTCTCTGCGATAAACCTCACATTATTCTTTTGCCCTTATCCCGTAACAGTGAGTCGAACAGGCTGCTGTTCAAATACCGTCTGCTTCGATGTTTCCACTCTTTTCAACAGTAACAAAATCAATTTGAAATAGAAAAGATGATTTGCTGCATAGCAAATCAGTGTGTGTGTCTTCAAAGCATATTGGTATGGCAATGTACAACTATTCCATAACACAGGAGTAGAAGTTGGAATGGCATCTTTATCTATTATAGTGTTGAAAAGATTCAAGATTTAAAATTTTAAATGGTGCTACTTAGCATAATTTGAATTGTTACAACTTTTGTTTTTAATTGATTAGGTGCGCAATGGTCAACAAGCCCCTACCGAAAGTTTGAATGACATTGCTATCCATTATAGTGTTGAAGAAATTCAAGATTGAAAATTTCGAATACTGCTGGTTAGCATAATTAAAATTGCTACAACTTTTGTTTTAGATTCATTATATGCGCAATGGTCAATAACCCCTTGTAGAAGTTGATATGATATCTCTATCTGTAATAGTTTTGAAGATATTCAAGTTTTGAAATTATAGATGCTGCTAATTAGCATAATTTAAATTGCTACAACTTTTGTCTTAAATTCAGCAGATGCGCAATGGCCTATAACCTTCTATTAGAAGTTGGAATGCCATCTGTTTCTAATATACTTTTGAAGATATTCACGATTTAAAATTTCAAATGCCCTGAATTTGTATAATTTTAAACATATTCATTCCTCTATATAGAATGGTCAAACTCCTTGTATGGAGGTACAATCATGCAAAGTTTGGAGTATCTATGTTCAATAGTGTCAGAGAAAGGTGTCGGACAAATTCACTGGTAAAGAAGAAAGAAGATTGAAAGAAAGAAAGAATTCTAGGAAAAACAGAAAAGTTTGTGTTAATACACACACTTAAATGAGAATCTTCAATGAGACATATCCTGTGGCATGATCTGTTTCGGCGCTTATTGTCCAGCCCATGCCAACAAAAAAGCTTTACCTTTACTATGTGAGAAAAATATCCAGAACATGCAAGAGATATTTAAGTTAATAGTACAATCGTAGCAAACAGGCAAAAAATGGTCGACATATTTCAACAAGCATTTTGCCCATGTGAAAGGTAAAATAGATTACGAATAGTCTTGTGCATTAACCAAGCTTATGGCTTATCTTCAAGTGGATACTCTTGTGATGCCCTGTACAGTGGGACCCAAGGCCAAAATATCTGAGTTGACTGTTTATACATTCTAGGTATTTCCAGTAGCAACATTTTAATGAAATATGTGTTTTTAAGGATATATAATAATCTGTCACAGGTATATTTACATGCTGAAAACAGCTGCCTTGAGGCACTGTCCAGCATTAAAAAAAGGCCCTCCCATATTAACAACAAAGGAAACCACTTTCTGTTCAAGATAAAATGAAGGTACTAGCAAGCACAAGTGGGGCTAATTACTCGCCTTATCAGATAAATTAGCAGAAACAAACACTTAGGGATACATCTAAGATTATACTCAACCCTGGATTTTCCCTCAAACCCCGGGTTGGAGCCCAGTCAATGTTTCAAGCATATAAAATTCGTCATGTACTGTAAAACTCAACTGACTTGTTAATGGAGCAAAGTGATCAGTACAGACCTAATTTTTTAATCAGGACTAAACATTTCTTATGAAACGTGAGTATTGGACCATGTTTATATATTGATGTCTGAGGTAGTACAAATTACACACTCAAATAAATGATTGGTTCTAAAGTATGAATTCAACAGATTATGTTTTGTAATAGGACGTCATAAAACAAGTTGCCACAAAAACTTATTTCATATTACCATACTACACCACAGTAGCATTTGCAACAGTGGATCACACAGTGAGGGCCTGTTGTTCCGTCACTGTTGTATTCATAGAAGTGTCCTAACATTAAAGCATAATGAGTGTATTAACAAGTGTTTTTAAATAATATATATGAGCTAGAAAAAGAAGAAAAAAAATTAATATGTAAGTGAATGGGGACTTGATTTGGTTTCCACCCTAGCCTCATTCTACCTTCTGCCACCAGAGGGTAGTGCGCTCCAAATAATGCAGGGGCGTTTGAGTAGAGTGTATTGTCTCGCTGGAACAGTAGCCCTAGCCTAAGATGTTGCGAGAACCATTTGGCGACTCTTGGCAGGTTTACATCCACATGACACTGTCTCTGTCAGTCCCATTTACCCTGATGAGTTCTGCTCTCCCTGTCAACGTAATACACTATATCTGGTTTAGTTCTAAATTTGCCTAAAGGTCTTGCTGCCCATCCTGTTCATGGTTGACCGCCCACATCGTGTGGCCACTTTCCATGACCCTCACTTTTTCTCCATTGGTTAACATGGGGAATTAGTAGATATAAATTTAACCTCTCTATATGTTGCCAAATAAACATCAAACTTTCATTTTATTACAAATCAATGTATTTGAAAGATAATAATATGTAATTCAGGTAGATTAGAAGATGCTAATTCCAAATATTGTCCTCATATGCAGGGTAAAACGTCCAGGTTCACTGTAATGTAATGGGCTTTGCTGACCCACCTGACCTCAAATGGGATGGGTTGCTAGGTGATACTAACATGCATCATGGGAACAAAAGGCTGCGTGTCAAGAAATTAAACCAACCCAGACCACCCCTATTACCGTGCACATCATAACGCTGCCTCATCCACAGCAGACATGTTCCACGGTGCATATATCTTCAAGTCTCTCTGAAGCCTTACGTGTAACCCATCTCCTCCCATCATCGGAATTGATGCAAAATCGTGACTCATCCGACCACATCACACTTCACTGATTTCTGGTAAGCGTGTTCTGTCACCACAATATCTGTGCAGCTTTGTTTCCAGAACCGTGAGGAATATGGATGGTATGGCGGTATGACCGCAGTTTCGATGACACAAATATCTTTTTCATTGTATGTTTCAATTATAAAGTGCGGGCCTGGCGCCAATGCTGACAAAACCTCTGCAGCAAAAGGAACAAGTATCTCTTCACGTACTGCACCATGTAACGGTCCTCCCTCCCATCTCAAAGTCTTGCTCTTCCATAGTCAGCCTTTCTATTGCTTCCTCTCGTTTCTTATAAATGGTCCCATTACTTCTCTACCACTGACCTGGAGCACCCCATATTCCTGCCAACCTCATCCTGGGGAAGACCTACCTCCAACATGCCAATGATCCTGCCTCTTTGAAATTCAGAGAGCTGTTAGTAACCCATATGCCATGGTATTGTGGATTCATAATGTATTGCCAGTGGCCCTTTATAAAGCCCATAGGCACCTAAATACTAGACACACATTTTAGACCTTTGGCTTTGTGGCTGTTATCCCATTTCCAAGGCATTCTGTTTTGATGTGCCCGCTCAGGCATACTGCCAGCTAGCCTGTCCATGTTACATAACTGTCCATGTCACACTCGTATTTTCTTTTCAAACTGATATTTACAGCAATACGTTAAACAAATGGGGGCGTCTTTTGGGGGGCTGGGAGTGGGGGTGGGGGAGGGGGTGGTGGGTTAACTCTGACATCTAGCTCTGCTTATTCTAATACAAACTCTGAAAACCCAAACTATATAACTGACCTGTCACATTTTGTACATTGTGGCTGGGCATATTACTTTACTCATATCAACCTGTGATTTGCCGTTTTGTTTCGGAATTAATGAAAGAAGTGTTACTGTCCTGCCCACCCTCCCAAAGACTAGGAAAAATTGTGTAAATCAAGCAAATCTAGAAATATGCCACAGAGGGTTAAAGTCTTTCCGCCTAAAAACAGCTGCTAGGGCTTAGTTCCAAATGTTGATGAAACGATGAAGGAGGGTGTTGCCATTCTAATTCTCTTGCATTTCAGTTTTGGATTAATTTCAGGGGCATACATGGCTAATTTTGAAACTGGTGAGAACAGCTCAGGGGTTGTGTAGAAGAAACCATTCCAAAAATCTGATTCTTTGGAAAAGGCACGTCATTAGGAACTTCTAAGACTTCAAATGATATGTTTTATCTTCAAAACAATTGTGCTGAGAGAGAAAATATCTTGCAACCTCAAAGTGAAACAACACAAAGGCAAATTGATATGCAAAATAAACAGTGTTTTTATTATCAAAGCTCGAAAAACATTAGAAAAGATCGTGATGAGCGATAATAAGGGTTTCTACCTACCGAAATTTCAAAAGCTTCACCAGAGCTACAAATGTTTGCTTCACTTACACAGGACCCCATTTCGTATGTTCATTAAATATATTTTTTACTAAATCATTTCTAATATATAATCCTAAAGAAGCTCCTGAAGTGTGGATCTATCTCCTCACATTCACAGCTTGAATGAAGCAGATGGCATTTTCAGTAATTCCTCAAAGTGACAGTAGTTGGCACACTTACCAGCAAGTCTTGGGCAAACACCACATGCATTCATGCTATGTTATATAAATTCATTAATAAATAAAGTACAATTACAAAGAAAAAAAAACTTTTTAAGGAAATCAGTTACTTGTGCAGAAGGATATTAAGACAGTTGAATGAGATATTTAATTAAAAGTCAGGTGCCAGATTAGCTTTAATAATTCTGTGAATAAAAACAGCCCAAACATAAGCATCACAAAACCCATCAACACGTCATAAAATAAACTGATTTCAAAGTCAAACATTTTAAATATTAACACTGTTCAAAATTTGTGTGGAATATAGCCAAAGATCTTTTGTGGTAATAAACTCATGCAACACGTGAATTGTCAGACTGTTAAATTGTGAATATCTTTCACATATTACAGATGTGTTCCCACAAAAATACAATGAAAGAACAAAAAATATATAAAACTGAAAAATAATGAATAAATTAATTGAAACGAGGCGAATAGACAGGTTTGCATTCACAAATTGACGAATTACTATTTAGTGTCTAGGCTGCAAAAAATGGGTCAAGTATATTTAAATTCAGTGTGGGGAAATGACTTTCTTTGGGGGCAAGTAATTTTTCTCTCCAACGTGTCCTGAGACAAGTGGAAAAAAAATCCTTATTGTCAAGCCTAAACACCGTCCACAAAAATCCAGCAAATGCACGAAGAATTTGTCAATCTTTGTGTAAACGTGCAGCACAGGTTGAAGCCCAGTGTGCCAGAAAAGAAAGCACATACAAAAAGAACGGAAAGTGATTCAGGGAGATGAAAAGATGGTTACGACAATGATGGACAACCTATTCCAGGAAAAATTGGTGATATTGGATAGGGGAGGGGGAAGGGGGTAACTTTCCATCCATGGTTTTATTGGATAGGTGGAAAGCTTGTTTTTTTGTATACGACCCCTTACTCAATAGCCTTGCATTTCCCGTCTGCATTGACATGTTTATGCGGGTGTTACAGAAATGTCCAAAAGGCATAATGAGTGGGCACTGCAAGTGCATGCATGATTTTACACGATTGAATTTATTGGTGTGTGACTAGATAAACACGCATCTTCAGGTAGGAAGCACAGTGTGCAGAGAAATGCTTTAAAGGGGTACTGCGGTGATAATTTACAATTTTTGAGTTGTTTCATATAATAAATGTGAACCAATATCAGAAAATGCAAACTTTATTCCCAACTGGATAAGCAGATATCAAGTTTTCTTAGATATGTAAATGAGGGGTTGTGATGTCATCTGGACTAACTGCTGCAGCTAATGCAATGACAGCCGAGTAAAACTTTGACAAAAACATGGAAACCTGACCAAGTACACATATTCCACTTTTACTATGGATGAAGCAGTGTGTATAGATATGATCAAATTTACTAAACTGAAATATTTCCTCATTTAATGAGGATTAATAAGGAAAGAAAAATGCAGAAATCAATATACACAAGCTAACAGCTCCTGAGGTTGTGCAATCAACTACTGAAGCAGGTGTCAGCTAATATAACATACTGATAAGATCAAAGGGGGTGATTAACACAGTACACAAGTCATTATGATATGCCTGCTAATGTTGTGTATCTCAGCTTGGTGCCCCTGAAGGTTTGTGTATTATATATGGAGGGTAGCCCAGGTAACATCACACATCAGAACACCTACTGGAAATATAAAATAGCTCTAACTAAATACCTGTTTGAGAAAAAATGTTGAAAATTTGTCATATGAACACCTAAAATGACCATTAATGACCAAAAAAAGTAAAAACTTTCACTGCTGTTCCCCTTTAACCATGAAACTGACTTCCTGAACAATGTACAGTTCCCATTAGACAGGTGTAGGTTTCATTTGCTGGTGAGACAACTGTCCCTAATGTACACTAGACAGGCATCCCTTTTGTTCAAGGATTGTTAATATGACAATGAATCTAAAATATTCCGTTCATAATAACGCTGTCCCACATGAACGTCTCTCTGTGTCCCTTTCTGTTTCCCTGCCTGTCTGTCTCTCTATGTATAAAGGTGATACGGGGTTTAAAGGGACAAGAATCGTAAGAAGCTAACGACATGCTCCCAGTATCGTATATATTATAGTGTTTATAATCCATGGACATTTTGAGGTTTTCTCACCGCAGGTGGGGCCATCTGGGCATCTAGCCTCTCCCCACCACATGTTGACAGTGCCCCATGCTGAAGTCCAGCCTTGTATTTAGTACATTCCTTTCTGTACATGTACAACACACACACACACACACACACACACACACACACACACACACACACACTGCTAATATTCCATATAAATGAAACTTACTTGTCAAAAAGTCTCCCCCCTTACATTTGTTCTTCACACTGCAATGCACATTCCACAATAAAAGTAATATATATGTCAAGATGACTCCTCACACATTTAGTCTTAGTTGTTTATACATAAATGCAGTGTTTGCCTTCGTAGACAGACCAATACCGCTGCGGTATTCCTTTTTGTGTATTTCTATTGACGGCAGATTTGAGTGGGGCCTTGTTTCTTTCTCCCTCAGTCAGACCCCGGTGAGGAGGGTCTGTCTACGCAGGCAAATGCAGTGTATTGAATGTATGGCTTTCATGTAGTGTGGTGCTGTGGCCTTGCACATTTACCAAGTTGCAGTAAATTTTTGCCAAAGATTTTCCCTGAAGGAAAAAGTTTTCGCCTTCAGCACGTTCCTACGTGGTGCCGTTTCTGTTGCCTCTTACACTGATGTGTACCCTCTATCCACATTTTTGTTCAATTATAAAATGGAAAGCTGTGTGCGCATTTTATATTCATCATCTGAAAAATGAACATCCTTCGAATGATAAATTTTGATCGCCCCGTTGAATGACTCTGCATATGCTGTGTCTCTGCAGTGTTTATAAGTATCACGCCGGTTGCATGCATTCAGACTATGAACGAACTTGACGTAAAACGCCTTAGCCTTTTTACTTGTTATGCGCTGCAAATGTGGCTCATAACGTTCTTGTGTCATGCATTTGGAGACAGGTTCACACTCATCATGTATACTTTTGAAATAATTTAACATGTTGTCCAACATATTACACAGTTTTTCTGAAATTAATATGTTTCTTCACAAGTGCACCTTTGTCATGAAGTTCTGTGTGCCATGTTTTACCATGTTTATATTTCGGTCCACTGGTTGTAGTGCGGAATTTTGATGGTATCCTGGATGTTTCATGCCATATGTCAATAGCATTTTCAGTGTCTGGCCGTTCTGTTTCGATGTACTTGCTTACTGATCTTTTGTCATCATGTACATGTCGCTTTATGAAAATTCTCCCAATGTTTCATGCCGTTGTGTTACAGGATTAACCATTCCACAAGCATTTATGTGACACACCTCCTAGACATACCACATCGGTATCTTTAGCATTTTTTCTTGTTCCATGTCGGGCATCAGTTAGCACATCTATGCCTTCCATAACCTTCCCTGTACTGGCTATTTCTTCAATTATAGCACTATTTATGTGATACTTCGCAGCATGAAGTTACTCTCCCCTGGTGTTTCAGTCGCACGTTTGATATAAACACTGTACCCATAATTCCAAAATTGGTTCATTTACATAAAGTTTCATATTGAACTTCTCTCAAGCCCCAAGATAAAAAACTATGAGCCAGTCTGAGATTTACAAGAATCTGCGGACTTTCATTTCCCATTGCAACCATGTTAGGTGATGGGTTCCATCTACATTTGGTGCTACATTTTTGGACATTTGAGTTCAAACATTGCCACATGCAATCTCATGGTGAATGCCTGTATCTCCAGGTTTCCTACATTTCATGAACGGCAAATCCATATTTGATATAAATGCTTCGCTGATGATTTTGTCACAACAAACAGCGAATCTTCAGTCTGCTCAATGCCACAAAGGTGATGTTCACCCTGGAGGCCAGGGTTTGTAGCTTCATCTTGGCTTGGGGTGGTAGCCTGCTCCTTGTTTAAAAAATAATCTAATATTGTTCGAAGTAAATGTTCATTTGAAACTGAATTCCATTGTTCTGGAGTCAGGATTTTCTTGACTTGTTCAACTTTGTCCTGAATCTTCAGTTTCTTGACTCGTCAGTGCAAGTATACTTCAAAGCCCAGGTAGGCTTCATATTTCCAGATGCTTTCAACTTTATATATCTTTTTCTGATAGCAGCTGGCCCATCAGATGGACACGACTTTCGTTTTTTTGGTTGGTTGTCATCCATCCCAAAACTTTTCCACTCGACAACACAAAGCAAAATATAGACTTTTACAGCTGAGAGTCCTAAAACCAAGTGACCAAGTATACAATAACTATGAAATATCCCACTTTCTGTAAGTTTCATCTATCCCTATCCAGGTACAGAGGGGTGTCACATTGTCTTTCAGCTCCACAGATGATGTCACAGATGAAAGTAATTGGCCGTTTTGGTGGGAAGATAATGCCCATGCACCAACTATTGGAAATTCACAGAAGACAAAGGGGCATTAGAAAAAAAATTGGACAATGTTGACTCTAAGAGGAGTATTTATGGATGAAAGGTACACACATAAGAAAAGTGTTGCTATGGGAAGAGACCCAAGATGTCAAAAATATGTGGACCATCGGAGGGATCTTATGCCAAACTGTGTTTTGAAGTTGGTGCGCACTTGGCTTCCTTATCCACCCAAAGTGGCATATCTGGGACACACATGGGAGTAAACCGTGACATTTACAAGTGAAATCATGGATAATCCCCTATACTATTCATGGAGTAATGAACAGTATAAAATGTCAATGTTTGCTTTTTTTATTTCTATGAATCATCTCTTGTATCCCTACAAAAAGACTGGAGAAAATGTCATCAGTTACATCAGTACACCAACAGCATTATACTGTCTGTATTACATCACGACAGAAGGTGTACACATCTGAATGTCAACAAGTTAAGTACACGTACTGGTACCCCCCATATCTCAAGATGAGGTTATTATATTTTCAATTAAAATGTGTTTATTAATTTTGCATGTGATGACAATTGTGTTTTTTCAAATGTGCTGATTCATTACCGAAGGGTTTTAATATTATAGTAATATTGGGCCAAAAATGTATTGGTGATGGATCTCATCATCAGGTTCATTGTTGAGAGCGTGAACAGACGAACAAAATATCAGCCAAGTTTCATTAAAAATCAGGAAGAGCACAAGGTGCATTATAGTTGGGACAAGAATTCAATATCAATACTGAATGTTTGTGGACTAACGGTTTACCTGTTGTCAACCCACATGTCACTTGGATCTCCATGCTGGTACATGTGTGCACATGTAGTCATAGTTGCAAATATTCAAACATTGTAGGATCAGTCCTACTCAGCTGATGTGATTTTATTTATGCAAAAACATTGTAACACATTGTTCATGTGAAACAGGAATTATGTACTTTGTTCACTAATGCTCCAATGGAATCATACCTGAAATTGTGCGACCAGAGTGTGTGAGCCACCCCAATGCAGCCACCAAAGGTCCTTCTCTGTGGCCAGGCTGGATCAACACTACAGCCCAGAAACATGAGCTCTCTAGTAAATCGCCCCTCCCCGCCTAAGGAAAGAGAGATCCCTAGCTTATAAATGCATTCATTGCTGACAGTTGTATGTTAAAGGACTTTAACTCAAAACCAAAAACTTTGGTTAAAAGAAACTAAAAGGCCCGAGAAAGAAGCTTTGACACAATGTACTAGGCAGACCAAGGTTTAATATAGTTTTCATATGCTGTGAGAAACCTCAAGGAATCTACCACACCATAGGGTGGATTACTAAAATAATCTACACTTTGTTTCTCAAAGGCTGCTTTGACAGGCGACTGAATTATGGAAGTAACTCTGTCAATGATACTACCCAGAATTAACTCGTTGTAGACAATATATCTTGACAGCATAGTACAGCATAATGCATTTAGATGGTTCTCAGACTCAAATGCTTGGTTACACAAATGTACAGATCTCTGCTGAAGAACACATTTGACAGGTGGATTACGTGAAGCATGTAACAATTTAGAATGACATAATTTCTTGCCAATTCCCATAAAACTTTTAACTGAGGTACCTTGGCATGAAACAGCTAATATCCTTTTTATGATGGAACAAAGGGTATCTTGTTTTTATACACGACCCACGATTCATAAGGGTATCTTACCGACACCAGGATGCCCAATTTTGAGTGCAAACAAATGCCCCACTGAAAGAATCTCAGGATTTGTAGACTATTTCTTAAGGCCCCTGGTACCAGGTATGAAAAGCTACATAAAGGCGCCACTGATTTTATAAACAAAATCGAGTCTATACCTGTGGTTCCAGAGAACACTTTTTTGGTTACTCCAGATCTAAAAGCCTTATGCACCAATATCCCTATAAAAGAGGGCCTGTGCAGTGCAGCATGGGCTATAAAACAAAATTGGGGGCCCAACAGTAAGCCGGAGGTATCTGAGCTCATCAAGTTACTACATATTGCATTATTATGTATCAACTTTGAGTTCCATGCTGAACATTATCTCCAGACCAATTGTACAGCGATGGGGACCAAGGTTGGCCCTTCCCTAGCAAATCTCTTCATGGATGATTTGGAGACCACAAAACGCCTGGTTTACCCACTACACCGATTGGTTTGGTTATGGACTATAGATGATATTTTTGTATATTTTTGCCGGATGGACTTATGGTGCAATGGAACTTCAGGATTTTATTGTACATCTGACTTAGGGCCACCCAAAAACAAAATTCTCAGCAGAAGTATCTGTGACTGAGATACATTTCTGAGACACAACAGTCAGACTGTCCAATGAAAATAAAGTGTACGCGATCCTGTACACAAAACCAATAGGCACCCATACACACTTACATTATGATTCATCCCTTTCGAATCATTGTAAAACCAGTGGCCCTTACCGCCAGGTACTTAGCGTCAAAATAATCTGCTTTAAAGGCGAAGATTTTGAGAGCAACAGTTGCAAAATCATAAGGTACTATGAAGTGAGAGGTTACTCTGTTCACCTCCTCCATACGGCCCTCAATAAAATGAGAGAAGCAGACAGAGAGACTCTCCTCACATTGTCAAAAGAAAGCGGTAATACCACTGAAACCAAAGATGAGAATAAACTTTTTCTCATCACAGAGTTTAATCCAGCCCTCCCACCTCTCAATAGTATAATACAGCAGAAGTGCGAAACTATAAAGGTTTTCCGATATGCGCCTCATCTTTGTGATAAGCAAATCACCTTCAGTTTCTGGAGAACAAAGAATCTTAAAGATCTCATAACGCGTTTCAGACTCAGGTACCTGAAAACTAGACAGGTTGCAGCCATACCAGGAGTCATGGAGCAGAACCTGTGCGATACCCAAATATGTTGTTACTGTCCAAACTAGATGTGTTTGGTAGAGTAGAGTCAAAAGCACGGTCACAGGTTGTTCATACACAACACTCTGTGGGGGTACCTGTTAATACAACAAACTAGTATCACTCATTACATGCTTGATTTTGGCAACAAACAATATGTGGAGCAAACATAACGCCCTCTGGTGGACAGATGAAGAGAGCGTTTTTATTACATCAAGAACAAACATGCAACCAAACATTAGGTAGACATTTTGGTCTATCTAATCACATTGGCATCAATGTTAGGATCCAACTATTGTAACACATTAAAATCCCACCTGAGATGTCAAGAACAGAGACGCTCAGACTAGAAAGGGAGAACCATTGAATTCACCAATTATGCACCACAGAACCGTTTGGCCTTAATTTCATGGGTAGATAAGGACTCTTGCAAAGTGTTATGCCAAATGTTTTGTTCTGTCCTGATCTACGTACTAATGACACTAGTGCACAACTGGAAAGTTTGCACAGGAAACAATGTGAAACAACCCCACATTAGGTTATCTATGAGATACCACAGCTATAGCTTACTGGTTTTATGTATGAGTAACTGTACATTGTATTAATTTTCATCTTGAAATATGAATGTTCTCATTATACTTTTGTTAGTACCTTCTAAAGAGGGCCCTGGGATAGATTAATACTCCGTGCTAACTGGGTCACCCTCGCTAAGCCAAGTGTGCTGTCTTCCACAAGTACACCTTGCTCTTGGATGAAAGCCCAGAAAAGCACAACCTTGTATTCGCCAGGGTGAAGTAAATTCCGCAACAAGTTTTAATTCGTTTCTCAACGTGTTTATTAAAACCAAAATTCTTTGCAAGGGTGGTTCCTAGAGTTTCCTGAATGTCTGTCACAGACAGTTCCAAGTCGCCAATTGTACCATGAAGTGGAAGAGACAAATAGGCCAGGGCCATGAATCATACAGTTTAATTTCCTTATTCGGATGATAAATCTCCATTTTTGAGAATGAATGAAACATTCATCAATCAGAGATTGTAATCCAGTGACAGTAGGATTCACACGTGTGATGCCGTTTTATAGGTGAAACTATTATGTTTGACTCCTGCAATCTGAATCCATATGCCTGATATTCACGAGTGAATCTTTAAGAAATATATTGAGGAGGTACAGGAAAATTATGCCTCCTTGGCGCATCCCACGTGACATATTAAATGTATCGCTCGTCTGACCATTCCATCTTACTATTCCGTTTGATGATTCATACCAACGATACAGCAAAAAGCATTCGTTGGGTGGTAACACCTCTGTAAGTTTGTACAATGTCATGCCAAAGAGAGTCGTAGTACCTTTTGGTGTCCAAACTGCAGACAAAGACTGGTGATTTATCAAAGGTATAGTAAGAAACGAGCTCGTTCAATTAAGCATACCCAACAGCACAATTTCTGTCCTTGTGGAAACCAAACTGGTTTTCACTCACTGTGTCCTCTGGGACCATTAACAATTCAACAATCCTAGCATAGATGGAACTCAACATAAATGGCGGATAACTTTCAGGAACATTTGGATTCAGTGAACTTTTCTTTAATAATAGGAAATTAATACCAGTATTAAGCGCAAGGGAAACGATACTGTACGTTATTTTGGCAGCCAGCAGCTTGGATAGAAAAGACGTCAAAGTAAGCGACACACCATGTACTAAGTGTTCAGCCATTATCCCATCATGACCTGGTGAACTGTTTCTTTTCAACCTGAAAATTGAAGTCTCGAACATTGAGTCTGAAAAACTACACTGTCGCTGCCTGTTGACTCTTTATACTGAGGAAACTTCCTCTGTACAACATCAACAATGCGTTTTTGTACCATAGACAGGACATGGCCACCATGCATGACTGAAGCATACAAATCAGCAAACTGCTTAGCCTTCAAACTTAAGTTAACTCTTTAACTTTGGTAGCGTCTTATACTATTCCAAAAAGACGACATATTTCTCTCTTCGGACTGAATATCAGTGGAACTTGTCTTGAAGGACCACCCACAGGACCTTGTGAAAGATGGCCCAGGCAGGTAAAATTATACTAAAATATGCTAATGAGGATGCTGAGACTGCTCCTTTAGTACAGGTGGTCTCTGAGCAGAGGTGGGCTTATTGGCAGGTTCTACCGTAATCTGAACCTATTATTAGAACCCCTGCCGAGGAAAGCTGTTGACGTGGGGCATGTGATCTGGATAGGTCTCCTCTACAATATCTCAGTCAAATTGTTTGTTATTGACAATGAAAATGTTGACTTTAGTTGAAAACACCGACCCAGGTGACATTTGACCACTAGCCAGTTTTGGCTGGTTTAAGGTGAAAGGGTTAAAACTGTGAACAGTAATGCACCCTGCCCTTTTGGCTGTTGAATGAAAAACCTCGTTACAATTTTCAATATATGAATCTATCTTGTGCTGCATAGGTTCTGTAATGTTGTGAGAAGAAATATGCAAACTGGATCTCTTCTCCAGGTTTTCAGCTAAAAGATTACAGTACATGATATTACAGGCAGAGACGCCCCAATTAGAAAGTGTTTGGCATGGATTAAAAGTGGCCGGCAGTGGTAGTTGTTGTTGTCTTCTGAAGTCCAGTTTAAATACCATTCTTAGTGGCAAATGACCATGACATTATTGCGGTCCAATGGTTCAATCTTACATTTCAGTGTTGAATAAGCTTTATGCTCCATTATCAACATGTGATCAATCCATGTATATACCTCCCTTGCATGGCAGACATTGATGAAACTAAGATTTGATTTAAAGGTCAAATGACAAGCTCAAATATGCTATTAAATTTGTGTTTTTTCGATGCGAGGCCCCTCTAATAATCAACAGTTACCAGTTGAAGTAAAAAATATGAACCAAATCTGTCAAAAAGCGCTTTTTTGGCAGCCTCAAAGATGGCCATTGTTCCTGAACATTTTGGACACGGCCCGCTGGAGCGCAGCACAATTGTGACGTCATTCTTGTCATTGGGGTCCAGTACCCGGTGGCCATTACTGTATTGATTGCCGGTTGTTACAATAGTTCCCGGGCAGTTATGGTGTACTGCGCTGCCGTTGGTTGTACCAACGGTACAAACTTCGGTGGAAGTTTCTACAAGTTTCCAAGGAGCAAAAAGTTAAGGAAAGCATGGACGGCAACGATCAAAAGAGACGGATTTAATCCAGACCATCACACGCAACCAGTGTTGTGCAGTGACCATTTTGCTCAAGACGCGTTCGACACGAACCCAGAGAAAGCACGCAAACTTGGAATGCAAGTGCGGCTGAAGAAGGATGTAATTCCAACTCTTCATATTTAGAACACTCCGAAAAGACAGGGAGATATCACAGATTCAGAGTGTCCGCCGACGAAGCGAAGGCGATCGAACGCACTGACCAAACGCCAGAACCTCGCAGTAAGTACAGGCGACACACAGTAGCGCTTGTCCATTTCTGTGTTTTCATGGAGTCCCGTGGGGTCGCTTATCGGTGATGGCCAATTGGCGCCTGTAATTCACAACATCTCGTGTGTATTCATCATCAAACGTTTGTAAATTTGGCAGTATTCAGTATTGCAGTAAGTTATGGTAGTTGTATAAAATTATGTACAGTGAATTACCGGGTTAGTTATTGTCGTCTGTTGTGTCGATGGTCTCAATCTGAACGTGCACGACTCATTCCACCTCCCTGGTCAGATCCATGCATTTCCCCTGTTTACCGTGCGGAGTTTCCCGCAACAGCATAAACACGAGACGACGTTCAGCGGCAAAAATGTATATATATATATATAAATAACATAATTCTTTTACTGTCGATTAGAGTGAACAATAAATATGTTTATTTGGCCATAGTTTATTAGTTACATTTTGTGTGTTGGGTTTTGTGCTCGTGAGCTGTAGTTATTACTGAAGTGACAGTTTCATCATGTGTTCATACAGTACTGACTTTTTTATTTTTATGTTTAGCTAATTCCAGAACACGACCAGGCCATAGCAAGAACAGGTAACTGAAGGGACACAGCAAGCTGTATTTGAATTCAATGGGGTAGGCCTATCAGACAGAGCAAACTGGTACTCAATTGCAAGGGACAGACCAAGTTGTACATAGTTCCCATGCGACAGGCCCACATCTATCTGCTCCTACCCATGTGGACACACCAAAGGTTATTATAATTTACATTATGCCAGTCCAGATAAGCATGTTTCAGTATACAGAAGTAAATAATGTTTTTATGACTATTCATTTGTGGATAATCAAAAGGTTATTCTACTAGGAACTGCAGAAAAAACTGTTTTTACTTTCAAGTTAGTTACTTGATAAATGTAGATATAGTGATTTCAGATAGTTACATAATGGTATAACATTTTTCACTCAGTAACAACAGTAGGCAAGTAAGTGCCGAAAAAAAGGGGAAAAATGTTAAATAAAATGCTTCTTGGTGCACAATCACCTTTTTATTATTATTATTATTATTATTATTATTATTATTATTATTATTATTATTATTATTATTATTATTATTATTATTATTATTATTTTGTTTTCATACCATGTACATCATTTTGCAGTCCCATGGTACTCTACTTTTATTATAAAATAGTTATGTTTTTATACACAACTTACACCTGCAGAAAGCAAAAAACAAAAACAAAAAAGAAAGAAAGAAAATGGCAGAAACAAAACCAGGTATCTTGAGAAAACCTTTATTACACTCACTTGAACACATTTTATTCGAGACAATATTGCACCAATACGTATTTACAGTAGATGTCAATATTAATTGTAATTAATACAATCAGATGAAAATACATTTATTCCATTCACCAGCTGAATATTTCTGGTGTAATTACAGGTTGCTATTGGCCTGCCTTCACTTCAACGAGAACAGCAGACGTCAACAGGCAAGGACCAAGGATGGAGAGCTTCAGTACAGTGTTTCTTTCCCCAAGGCAAAGAAGGGAGCGCCAACAATACAGCCGATGAAAGGAAAATGTACATATGGTACGTGTAAATATATCTAGGGGATGAAGCATTGTGAACCAAATATAATAATATTTATTCCAAATATGAATAACTGGAAAAAGTGCACATGTTGATCAGTATTTTGGAGGCAAAGGTCCTTGTGCTTTTCACTGGTAATATTGTGGTAAGTTGAGGGTCCATTGTCTGATACTTGTGCATCACAAGCAGTATTGCCAATTTATTATTTTTTTTGTTACAGCACATGTTCAAGAGCTCACGGAAGAAGTACTGCGATTGAAGACACAGTACCCGAGTTACCGACTTGCAAGGCAACTCGTTCTTCAATTTCAACAGTCCGAGCCCGTAATCCCACCTATTGCAAGCCAATACGAGAGGCCTGACAAAGCAAATATGTCCATATGGGCTTTCACTGGCAGATAGTTCAAGCAGCACTTCCTCTCCTCTTTTGTCTTCATTGGTACACAATGTGTACACTTGAACCTGCAGAAAAAAGTGTAAATATTGGAAAATTGTACATACTGGTCAGAGATCTGATGAGATAACTAGAATAAAATGTGATTTTGTACACAAATGTGTTTGTTATTCCAAAAACCTTGGTGCACAATCAGTAACCTTCCTATGGAAAGGTCTTAGTATGGTTGATATTTGATAAAATGTATTTTATATTGTTTTCACCAATAATAGTATCTTGGCAAGTATATGCCCCACCCTCATCCTACTTGCCCTGTATGTTTCCTTTGCTTCCACAAGAGATTAGATTACAGATGACATCCAAGACTGAACTAATATTTTATAACTGATAGTTCCAAAAAAGTAATGCTACACAAAATACTTATGAATTTACACATTCATGATTAATTTTGCTTTTGTTTCAAATGGTCTATATGGGCTGTGACTAACCATCAACTTTAGGCATACAAAGAAAGATTTGGCAACATAAATTTATCTTCTTCAACAAAGTGGAATGGAAAGTGTAATATTTTATATGTTTGAATTACAAAGTAGATCTTCAATAATGAATCAATTCTTGGAAAGTCCCAGCAGTTTTTCAGAAAGCTGACTGTCAGACCCAAGATATTTTTTTCTTTCTTTACTTGTGCTAGCCTGCCTACAAGTGACAAAAATCACAGTTCACCACTATTTACACTATGAACAGGAAAAAGATTTTAGGAAACTTCTGACAGTTTTAGTGTATGGTTCAAATTGTCACAATGCCCAGTGGGTTTTTTATTATTATTTTTTTTTTTGGTGCAAGTCAAATAAAGAAAGTGAGAGAAAAAGAAAGAAAGCAAGCAAGAAAAGTAAGAGAAAGAAAGAAAATAAAGAGAAAGGAAGGAAGAGAAGAAAGAAAGCTTTTGGATGCTCATATAGTCTGAATAAGCCTCACTGCCTCCTAGCTTTGCTTTGAATGAAAGACTTGGATTTCAAAATTGTCAGAATGCCACCCCCCTTTTTTTCTTGGCTTTTTCACTTTGCATTTTTTATGTTACAGAAGCAACAACTATGTTGAAATTGCTACGAACTTTTCACCCATCAAGACAGTATTTGGGTGGGAAATACTTGCTCTCACTCAAATACCCTTTCATAAATCTGGAAAATTTTCATAGCGATCAATTCATAGCGTTTCCTTTACCCAGTCGTTCCTCAGCACCGTATTTGACTTTGTATGCACGCCTGTGTATTCTACTTAGCCAGAACAGTAGCTGTCGTTTACCTCCCGCCCCTCATAAACTAATTATCACTGTTAGCATCAGTGATTGTGCAATGCGATAAAGCGTGACCCGGTAGCCAGTCTTGTGTGGCCTTGTGTATTACTGCCCCACTCCAAGCTACTCACGATCTGTGCAGACGGCTCGGTCAGATTTGGCTTTTAAAAAATGTCATTCGTTTGTTACAAGTATCATCACATGCACAATACCAATGGCATCTAAAATACAGACAAACTCGAGTTTACAAACGAGACAAGGGGCTTTACTGAAGTCTTCCATGGGCACGGTACTCCCGAGAAACGGAATGGAGAAATGCCCAATCATACACACGTCTTTCATTGCCAGCTACGCGGAATTTGTTGATCTGTATAACTTTAATTCGATACGAAACTTTAGTGTACACTATTGTGACCACACGACACGAGAAAAATCTACAAACTCTGTCCCAGTGTCGTAATTTCCTCTCGCAAAATTGAGCATAATCCACATACTATGTCCATGAAACATCTGTTGGGTCCTCCGGCTCTGGGTCCCCTGCCCCCCTTCTCGGAGTCGCACGGCACCATCGCCACCTCCTCAATACGTCTCCTCTTTGCTAAGGTCTCGTACATGTACGGTTTTACAACGGATCTGAATATAACCTGTAGTCCAAAACTACTCTCTAAATCATCTTCCCAACCGAACATAGGGTCAAACATGTATTCCGCCATCTTCTTTCCCACTCGCTTTGACAAGAATGACGTCACAAAGCGCCATCTGGCGGCCAAAATACGGCAAAAACCTAAATAATGTTTTCAGTGGTGAGGGTGATAAAAGACCTTTTTTTTCGTATCCCGGAGGTAAAATCATACAAAAATTCTCTCGGGTTCGAAAAATGTGGTCCTGATGTACACATTAATGCTAAAATGTGGGAAATTACCGTCATCTTTGGCATTTGACCTTTAAACATATTTATTCCATCTGGATGATCAAAATGATACAAGAAAGTCTAATCGAATGGTTCTCCAGTACATGGATAGACACACAGAGTATATACAAGACACACGCTACAGTGCGATGAATATATTAACAAAATGCAACCATTGAGAGGGAAAACACATAGAGAAATAAGACGTGAAGTGTATACAATCACCATACGAAAGTGAATCACCATATGAAAGGTTCTAGATGAGGCAAATTATTAAACATAACAATTTCATTAGGAGCAGGCAATTAGATTTAAAATTCGAACCTTCGGGTCTCTGTAATGAACAGCTGCACTGCATCAAATATACCTTAATTTGTGTCCTTGGGTACATCTTTGCTACCTTTGGTGAAACATGTAATCAGAATATTGCTTACCAAATAAGTTATAAGGGTAGCATTTTTCTCCTGTGGCCAAGAATTGACGCACAATGTTCCAATAATTTGAGTCTGGAAGTTGAGCAATGAGGGCAAACTAGAAAATAATAATATTTTGGAGGTGGGGACGGGAGAAGAACGTGCAAGAGGAAGACGGGACAATATGGAATTTGTGAAGATGTAGTTGAGACTGGAAAATCCAAGGTGTAGCTAGGTATGACATATATTCGGAAAGCGTTTTCCATACGCAAAATAATCAGGTTGAATGTCAACATACAAAAGCTTTTTTTTTTCAATTTAGTTTTAAATATTTCCAGGGATGCTGCCTGTCTGATATCTAAGGGTAGGCTATTCCATAGTTTGATGCTTGACGGGAGAAAACAATTGCCGGAACGTTTAGTTTTTAATCCAATCTGTCCAATTTTAGAATGATTTCTCAAGTTAAGACTAGCTTTGCGCATGAGATCCTAACGCATGAGTTCACACAGGTACTGAAACGTAATTTTGTGCAACATTAAAAAAAAATAATTGGTATTTGGTATTCCCCGTGGCAGAGAGAGTTTGCCAACCCAGCTCACTAAGAAGAAGAAAACGGGGTGTATGACGTAGGACCCCAGTACAAATTCTTGCAGGTTCGTATTGTACAGCTTCAGGAGAATTTGAAAGGCCGATAGTACAGTGATCAAATTGAATACTTCCATATTCAAGTGTTGGCTGCACCATGGCTGAATATAGCCTTAACAGGGTTTTGCGAGAAAGATTGCATTTGAGTCTGCAAAGTAAAGCAAGTCGTTGATTGGCCTTGTTAATGATGCGGGTAATGTGGGGATGCTAAGTAACGTCTGCCGTCAAACTAATCCCTAAATGCGTATGTTGATGTGCTTCAGGTATAGCAGTGTCTCCAAGGTAAAGTGTAGAATGGTCTTGTTTCTTAATCTTACTGGAAAGAGGACTGCAACTGAATTGATGGCATTAAATGTGGCACGCCATAACCTACCCCTAACTACATTAATTCTACCAAAGTCGATATTTATTCTTTCAGCAGACATTATAGGGTTATGGACAGTCTTGTAAACTATTATCGTCCGCAAACAATTTAATGTCACATGTTATATCATAAGTTATGTCGTTTATATATATTAAAATCAGAAGGGGGCTAGGATAGAACTCTTGAGGCACGCCAGCCTCAACTGGTAACCAGGCAGAAGTTTGACTACATATGGGATTTCGCTAGAAGCAGTTCGAAAGGTAACTCTCTATAAATTCTACAATGGGATCCGGGAAACCAAATTGCCTCATTCTAAAAAGGAGGCCCTCCTGCCTTACTTTGTCAGCGGCTTTCAATACATCTAGAAAAACCATGCGTGCTTCTGACCTAGTTTTAGGCCAATGTGTATAGTGTGAAGAGTTGTAGAGACAAGTTGATTGACAGTTGAGTCATTTTCCTTAAAGCCAGAAATTTCAAGGCCTGTCTGCATGAGAGCTTGAAGTAACGCTGTATTGAAACACCTTGTGTGTACATGAAATCCGACAAGGAGATTGTTAGTCACAATAAAGTTGTATAGTATGTTTGAGTGCTTATTGTATCTTGTCTGTTTAAACCATGTTTTACTAAACTTGTCTTCCGTTCGAGGCACAATTTCACATTAAAATCGCTACATATCTTAATTGGACAATTCATACAATGGGAGTCAATAAGGATTTGAAGTGCATCAAGCGTATAAATATAAAAACCAGTTTGGTCTGGCTTACTGTTGTCACAGTAGGGCATATGCACTGACCTTGTGATGATCTAGGTCGTCCTATCTGGGCCACAGATACCTACTGCTACAACTCTATCACAATGTGTATCTCCTTCATACACACTCAAGCCCTCTTGGGCTTTAGAAATGATCCCTACACCACCGAAAGGGCGGCCACAGTATTCTGCACCAACTTCAGTCATGTCATACCGGATTTTGCAAAAATCTGAAAAGAAGCACCTGATAATTTTCCACAGCTGTCTTAGCCTGTCTGGATAACATTCAACTCATTGGGCCATAGCCATAATTCACTTAGGCACAAAATAGCACATGTCAACAGTTGATCAGTGATAAAATCAGAAGACTCTTAAAACCTTGGCAGTTAGAAGAAATACAAGACTGTTATAATGCCATTAATTGTTGTACTTACAGTGGCACATATGTACGTTTAACTGATTTGTAGTGAGTACGAGCTCTTTTCAACATATTGGCTCATCACACTCAAGTGCTGGTATAAAGGCCGTATATCTTGGCTATATTAGCAGTTCCGGGACAATAAATATGTTCATAATAATTATGATAGTTTTAGACTCACCTAGTCCCCACGTTTACGATGGTTGTATTTAACCTCAGAACAGAAACATTTGCATTATGACCAAGTTTCTAGACCTCAGTTTTGACTGCCTGTGGCTCATCAATTACATTAGCATGAACAATCGAGGGAATCTGGCGGCAAGTTGTCTCAACTAGAGAACACTGTTCCTGAAGAAAAGTAAGTGTTATTAAGGCTCTTATGTCAGACCCTCATATGCAAAAAGTACACTATACGTAAAAATGTTCTTATATGTAAAAAAAAAAAATGGTTATATATGTAAAAACATTTGTAACGTGTAGAAATATTTCCTATCACAAATGTAAAAACTATTGGTTGCACAGATATAAAAAGAGCCAACTACAAATGTGAAAAAAGTTACATGTAAAAACAGATCCAACCGGAAAAGAATATTTAGTTCACAGCAAATCTGTCTGTGTGTTACAAAAAAGTTCAGGTTTGAAAAGATTTTAATAGTTAGCATTTAGAATCATGTCTCCATTTATATTAGGTTTGGAGATATTGTACGTTTAAATTTTTAAATGCTCCTGATTTGCATAATATCAACTGCTACAAATCCGAAAATATATCTATTTGATAGTCCACCTTCGCTAACCTAAAGCTAGCATTTAGTGTATTACAGGCCGCACAGTCATTGTCTTGTACGGTGCAGCCTGCCCTAAAGACCGCCCAGTCTTCATCCGTCTCTGCTAAACCACTTCGCGGTGCAACTCAGCCTATACAAGGTGCAGCTTCCAATGTTCATATATATATCGGTGGGGTTAGTCGCACAAATACGACCAAGGACATCATTGCCCACTTGGATTCACTTGGCGTTAAGGCTGACACAGTCAAGGAGCTGACCAGTAAATCCGCCTCATCTAAATCCTTCAAGGTCACTGTTCCCAAGAGAGACGAAGCGAAGGTTCTCTCAACAAGGAACTGGCCTATAAATGAGAGCCTGAAGGTGCGCTTGTTTGAATACAACCCCCCGCCAAAATCCACTAAAAGCTATCGTGGAACCGTGTCGACACACTCGGATGCGAGGCCTCACCAACTCTTATCGGGACTTCACGGAGGCTCATCAGCCGCCAGGCACTCCGCGTGGTCAAGACCAACACAGCGCACCTACTACCCAGTCATATTTGACTACCAGCACCGAAGATACCTCGATTGATTTAGTTAAACATGTTTCTAATAAACTTTTAAAGGTAGTTAGTTTTAATTGTAAGGGTTTCCTACAGTCGGCTGATCATATTTTAGAACTTCTTACCCAATGTGACGCTATATGTCTTACTGAGACTTGGCTGCGCCCTAATGAATTATCCTTAATCGAACATAGTCTATCTTGCAAAGACCCGTCTGGTCTCTACTCAGTATATGCAAAGTCCGGTATGATAGACTTGGACCCCGAGTACAGAGGCCGACCCTTTGGTGGTTTAGCCATCATCTGCAAACACCAGATTGACTTAAAATTTTATGAACTAGACACTCAAAACGAAAGAACAATGGCAGTAGCTGTTACTGATAAGCACGGCCACATGGCTCAAATACTTGTCAATGTCTATATGCCCTTTTATAATCACGATCATCGACAAACTGATCTTTTCGTTGAAGTTATAGACTCATTACAAGCTTTTCTGGATAGCTTTGCTATGATATGCCCTATTAAGTGCTTCGGTGACTTTAATGTCAAACTTCCTAATAATGACAAGATAAACAACTCATGGTTTCGACACAACGGCTTTAATCGCCATAGCTGTATACTCTACGACTTCATGTGTGCTAATAAGTTGATCGCAGCTGATCTCATGTATACTCAGTCGCCAAATTACACTTACTTTTTGTTTTACTAATGGTACTTTTACATGGTTAGATCATGTTTTAGTCTCTTCATATGATGCTTCATCTGTTTCCGAGTGTAAAATAATGGAATTAACTGCATCTAACGTAAGTGACCATTTGCCAGTTTTGACGGAATTCACATTTGACTTGCGATCTGCTTTAACTAAAGGGCGTGCACGTAATTCTCATCCTACATTAAAGTTTTTTCCGACACCCACATGGGGGAGTCAACCTCGTATTGATGAGTATAACCGTATTTTGAAAGAGAGTTTATCATCAATTCAGCCCCCAGTCGTTTGTAATACTTATAGCAGGGATGATATTCAGTCTCTCGTGGATGCCTATTTGTCTGATATAAATGATGCCATCCACCACGCTGCATGTGAGGCTGGGTGTACTGTTAAACATTCTTTTACTCCTAAAAAATATTGGTGCCCTCAACTTAGCCAGTTATCAAAGAAAAAGAAATTCTGGTGGCGTATATGGACAGACAATGGGCGCCCTAATACCGGAGTTGTATACGAATGCTACAAAGGCATAAAAAAGGTCTTTCGTAAGTTTTCTAGACAATGTATGCATAATGAATTAGCTATCCAGTACAACAAACTTAACAATATGTATCGTGAACGCAAAATCCACTTTTTCTGGAATGGTATTAAAAAATTGAAGCGGAAAAGGGTTAATTCCGTTCTCCATGCAGATCAAATAGCGAAATATTATTCGGAAGTGATGAATGATAATTTTAAGAACCTGACCCCACATCAGAGTGATATAGCAGATATTGTCAAGTCTAAATGTCGTTTATTCTCTGAGGAGATTACCTCTTCTCCAGATGACATTAAACTTACTTCTAGCATGATTTCAAAATTTATTCATAAATTGAAGAGAAACTCCTCACCTGGATGTGACGGTATCTCCACAGAGCACCTCATCTACGGAGAGTCCGAACCTCTATTAGATCATCTGGTCACCCTATATTCCATTGTTCTACAATATGGTATTGTGCCGGATGTATTTTTAACTGGTATCACTATTCCTGTTCTGAAGAAGAGTACTCTTAATCCGAATATCCAGGAGAATTACCGGCCCATCACTTTGAGTTCAGTACATGCTAAAATAATCGAACTTGCCATTACTCCTGACGATGCGTCCCTTTCTGAATCCCAGTGTAATTCACAACTGGGATTTAGAAGAGGTCGCAGTGCCACGTTTGGTTGTACTTTCTTACATGACCTGGTTACCGTTTTAAATGATATGAATTCGCCAGTGTACGTTTGCACTCTAGATGCCCAGAACTGCTTTGACAGTGTCTGGCATGACGGCCTTCTTTATAAACTTCTAAATATTTTGCCAAAGTCACACTGGTTATTAGTTCATGATTGGTATAAACACTCACGTAATATTGTTAGATGGAATGGCGAGTATAGCCATGTCTTCCCCATCTCGAAGGGAGTACGCCAGGGAAGTGTCATTTCGCCATACTTTTTAAACATTTTTATTAATGATATGCTTAAGACGGTGGATGCTGCCCGGGGTGGTGTCTGCGTGGGTGGAGACACATTTAGTGCCTTCGCCTACGCAGACGATGTCACCCTGTTCAGTGCCACCGTTACTGGATTGCAAACATCTATTGACATTTGTTATGAGTATTCCAAACAATGGAGATTTAACTTTAACCCTGCTAAGTCTAAATGTATTATCATGGGTCGAAAACTATTGAGCCAGTCTCCAATTTTTCTGTTAGGTGGCGAATCTATGGAGGCGAATGAATATGTTGACATTCTTGGTGTAACTTTTACTTCCAAGAACTCATGTAAAGTTCATGTTGAGAACAGAATCAAGAAATGCAGACAGAGTTATTATGCCCTTGGTAATGTTGGCCTCTCATACCCTGGGTTGGACACTAATGTTAAAACTTATCTATGGAACACTATGTGTTCCTCTGTTCTCACATATGGTCTTGATACTGTAAACATTTCAAACACTTCCCTCCGTGAACTGGAATCTACGCAGGGAACTCTAGTTAAGCGCTTCCTTGGTATTGGTAAGTGCTCGCACCATTCTGCTCTGCTGAAGGCCTGTGACATTCAAACCATTTCTGATCGTGTAAAATATATGACTTTGTCCCTGTTCAATCGTATCTTTATGGTCGATTCTCCCCTACTGTCGTTCTATTCTTATATTTTGGCCCAATACATCGTTTCTGGGCGAAGATATAAAGGCACCATAATCGACCGTATTCTCGATCTCGGCCTATCTCCGACCAGTGTTGCGCTTACTGGATTCAACCGTCCCTCGGCTGTCCATGAGTCGGGGCGCCCGCGGGACGGTGTGGTGGACTCATTAGGGTACCTGATTTGCCACGAGAACTTTATTAAGCCATGGGCAGAGGAGCATGTGCTGGCGGTCCTGCTCACTAGGTGTTTCTAGTGAGCAGGCCCGCCTGCCCGGCCTCTGCCTGCCCATAACAGCAGCTCCTCTCCAGATCTTGGTAGTTTGATCCCGGCTTTTTAATATTTCACGAGCAATAATGGTTCGTCTTTGTATATATGTATATCATTATGCCATTGTATATGTGACTATGTATTTATCTGTGTTTCCCCAATATTTGGGGGTGAATAAAAATTATTATTATTATTATTTAGAATCCTGTCCTAATCCGTATTAGTTTGAAGATATTAAAGATTTCGCTTTTTTTTAAATATCTCTAATATGCATAATTTTTAATTGCTACAAATCTGAAGATATCTCGATTACGAATTATGTCTCTAAAATAGTTTTGAAAATAAAAAACATTTAAATTTTTAAATGCCCCCAATTTGCTTAATTTTGAACATCTTAACTACACAATACAAAATGCACAATTTCACTGTTATCATGGCATATGTGGTATTTCTAGGTATCGCAGTGTCTGAGGAAAGCACCGTACAAAATCAGGGCAAAATAAGGATGTAAATAAGTAAATAAATAAATAAATAAATAAATAAATAAATAAATAAATAAATAAATAAATAAATAGATAAATAAATAATAATAAAAGAAAGAAATAATTCTAGGAAAAACAAAATGGCTGTGTTCGCACATCGACGTAATCAGCCAACCAAAATATGAAAAGGCTGTGTAAAGGAGTTGTTTGTACCTCAAAATAGCAGTCAAAATTGTACATTTTTTCCATGATGTGGGTAAAATCCGTATATTTCCATGAAAAGGTTTCATTTTTCAGGGAAATAGTAAGGAAACTGACTAGAATCCTTGTTTTAAAACATACATCTGAACAAATACTGGCCTGGTCTATTTTCTTGCTTTTGGAAAAATGCAGCCGGGATCAAAACTTTACAGGGAGTAGAAAATAGGGGGTCCATCCCTCCTCAAGCTTCTATCTATAATAGTTTTGAATATATCCAACATTTAAAATTGCAGATCTGCGTAATTTGCACGGATAAAAATGATATTTACAATCTATGTTCCAAACTTTTTACACGTAGCGTTTGCCACTTTTGACATTTATGGTTGGCTATTTATTTTATTTTTAAATGTTTACATATAGCGGAATTTTTACATATGAGGGTTTGACGCTCGTGCAATCTGTACTTCCAAAGTGGAAATAAAAATAAAAGTGAATCTAGGAAGCTGGCAAAGAACGGCGCATTATCTCCACGACAGAGCTTCTCTTGTCAAGACCTAGCTCCGACCAGTCCTGCCCGAATACGTCACTTTGTTGACACATGGAGCTGCTGCGTCAAGGAGTCTGGGCCAGAATGCACATAAATGATATCACCCACTGCTGCGCTACATGCCTTTAAAAGTCCAAGTGTGTTTGCGTGTGGTAAAAGCTGAAATGCGTACGCTTTAATGATTATCTATCTCATGGCTGAAGTTTGCTTACCAGATCTCGCGGGCTTATTTGCTAATCGGTAATAAGATTCAAACATAATATATATCATACACTTATTGCAGGATAGACACAGACAAGGGCTTATAGATCCTCTCTTGCAGAAAATTATATTTCCAGCACAACTACACATATCCATCAATAATACACTCAGAACAACTATACAGACAGATAGAGCATGATTATAAAGAAAATATTAATGCGATAATTATCAGTCTGGGCAGGAACAAGACTTTAGATTAATAGCAATGAAGTAACATCGATCTGTTTAAACTTCAAAACAGATAATACGTATTACCAGCTTTTCCTCAACTTAATGTTCCTACCCAACAGTAGTTCAATGATTTGAATGTTTTGAAATTTGAAGCACTTAACAAATGTGCACACTGTGCGTTTTACAGAGCTCTTGTGTAAGGCGACCAAAAAACAAAAACAAAAAACACAAAAAACCCCCCAAAACAACAAAAAAACCCTAGCATGCTCACGGTTCTTATATTCCACCAGGACTCCACTTATTGCACTATTACGAATGATATGTATATATTTTATCGTGATCGGATGATTTTTCAGGAAGCTAGGCCATTCTTAGGCACGTAGGCTGTCAGGACGACGAGTCAAATAGTTCAGAAAAACATGACTCGTATTCACAAATTTCACCCAACGATGACAGCAAAGTTAATTCAGCAAAAGTCAAAGAATCAGGAATTACCAAAGCATCAAGCGTTTTTGAGAGACATTACCACTTTGCTATGCTGAAAACAACCATTTACAGCCAAATGCCTCCGAGGTAGCCAATGGCATTCGCGAAATGTCGATCATGGCACGCAAGCTCTGAATCTTGTAATTTCATTATAAATCTTGACTTTTTCTTGAATATTATAAGACAGGAAATATGCAAATATATGCCAGAATATGTAACAATTCAATATCTTCTAACACTATCCAATATTCTAGAATTTATAGGTAGTACATAAACCGGGCTCTTGAGGGGAACTGTATCATGAAGATATCTTTCTTTTTGCATGCTGGTCTTTTGTGGAGGTCGTTCCTGGTCAGAAGGGCCTCATAACACTGTGCAGAATCACAGTGTAGCTGCGTTTCTGATTTTGCATTGTACAGTAAGTGCAGTAGAGACGCAAAATTTATAACAGAAACATCTCAATTGGCTAAGGCTAAGTTCTCGAAATTTCCGACTGTATTGTATTGAGTACTGGTGAAACGCAAAACATATAACCAAAACATTTGGCGAAGTTGAAATTGATGAAAACTGTTAAACGAAAAAATGGTGAAAGTACGTTTCACTGATGTACTCTTCTTTTAGCATTGATATATAATTTGAGTATCAGTTGGTTTATCTTTAATTATAGGTCCAGAACAAACTATACAAGATGGCAGGATCTACCAGTTCAATTACCAAGCTCTTATTTACAGCGAAGCAGCACAGAAATGTAGGAACCGAAACAGAACTTTACTGTCCAGTGTGCATGTAGAACAAAGAGATATCAAACTTTATGTGTCTGCTCAGATGGTGCATCTTGGAGTAAAGCAGTCCTGGATCAGGAGCACAGGTAATATGTCTGAAATAGGAACCGCCTAGTTTGTTATTTGGAACGTGACTGATGGTGTCAAGCACCTCATATAGCCAATATATACAACATTTGTCCTGCGCTGATGAGAGAGGAAATCATTTTCACATGTAAACTTCCATGTTATACCCAACCATTGCAGAAGCTAATAAAATATCCGCCTGCTTAAATCTAATAACGATGACACAAAGCAATAGCAACACTTGGCAGGAGTATCCACATGTAGAGAGTTGACCTTGCCAGTGTTTGGGCATCGATAAATAGTTAAAGTTTTGTTTCGTAGAATACCGGAATAGAAACACACACAGCAAATAGAGTCGACGGCAATTTTCTGCACAATAGTCTTTACTTTGCGGGTTTTGATAAATCCATCTGAAATGTCAGATAGATTAATCTTAAAAAGAAAGAAGCTTTCTTTTGTTCGACTGAAATCACGTCAGTATGGTCCTATGAATTGTCAAATATTTCAATCTTGCAAACCAACTTTCTTTTGTTTCATTAGCAGTAAAAATTACGTCAATATATTGTAACTCCTTGCGTCGTACGATTTTCGACGTTTTCTTGTAATTAACGGTAAGCCTCTTGTAAATTTTGGAGTTCAAACTAAATATGGACGTTTGCTCTAATATGGCAATAGTTGCGTTTTTCAGGAACGCAGCGCAGCTACATTTTTGACAATGGAACAATTTCCATGACAGCATGTGGTGACAGATATGGCTATGTATGCATTAGTGGTAAGAGTGGTTTTCCTATTTATCACATATGTTGATACAGTGATTGCACCAACTGCAACCAAATCAGTGCGTAAGTGAGTACATAAGTAAATAAATAAAAGAGGAAATCAATTTTTAGAATATCCGGACATCCTATGAGGTCACACAAAAACTAACAGTTTTTAAATGCAATTAAACATGGGAAAATGGTACCTTTTAATCAGTTTTTTTTTGTGTGTGCATTTTTTAGCAATGTCCAACGGTTGTGCTTTGATAGTTTGCATTGAGTTGATGATAATTGCCATAACTACCAGCGAAGTGGTATAAAAGGTTTTCCTTGCTATTCACAATTTGTGTTTGTTTATATTGTTATACAATGTACAATAAACTAAGTGTACAGGTAATATTTTATCAAACAAACTCCAAGAATGAAGCAATTAAAGTCATACCTTGAAATTTCAGAGCCGAAAGAACCCTTCGTAATATATCGGCGAAGATACTCTATTTACGTCACAAAGTTAAATTTCTCCTATGCTCAAGAAACGTGTAATTCGAAAAACCAGGCCATTATCAAGCAAAATGACATCACCAACACAAAAGAAGAATTGAAAAAGCACGGACTTCAAAGCATTTGGATTGTACCCGGTATGGAATTTTTCTATTGTTTTATCCTCCTTACTGAACTGAATGCTTTTGACAAATAAAAGACCATTAGGGTAGGTCCAGATCTATAGATGATTTAAGCATATAAATTGTGGACCTATATTGCATATTCTAAATTGTCTGAATATCAAGTTTGAATGGGCGTTATATTGTGCCTGCAATGTGCATTAGCATAACATCTATCTATCTATCTATCTATCTATCTATCTATCTATCTATCTATCTATCTATCTATCTATCTATCTATCTATCTATCTATCTATCTGTCTGTCTGTCTGTCTGTCTGTCTGTCTGTCTGTCTGTCTGTCTGTCTGTCTGTCTATCTATCTATCTATCTATTTATCAATCTATTTATCTAAAGAATCAATTGAATATAGCTCTGTCCTCGCAAAGACATCGTCACGATTAACTTCACATTACCAAATATTTTGCATGGATAGAAACTGATGACAAAGCTGATCAAAACTTGTCGATTGTGAAGAAATATCAGTGTATATAAATACGCCATGTTAGTGTGGTCATGTAGAGGTATATGAATGACAGTTAAGCAGATTTCGTTTGTAAAATTTTACAGGCTACAAACTGAACAAATGTAGCCCTACTCTTTTCATTTCAGAATTAGATGCATTTGGCCTGCATAATGTTTTTAAACTGTAGATGAAATCTACAATTCAAGTATCGCCATTCGTGCAGAATATTAATTGCTTTGTCAGGAAGATTATATTGACAAAAACCTAGATCATAGACGAGACTGGAGTTGAAAATGACATCCTCTTTTATTGTTTATTTGTGTTTTGATCAGTCACATGTATTTGGTGATGACAAAAACAATTAAAACGAGCGGACAGAAAGTGAAATCGTCCAGCTTTACCAATCATTCCTGAACAAATCTCCCCAAATCGCCCGAATCGAAATTACCATCTTCATTGGTGTTTTTGCTCACATATTGAAACCACGTTGAAATTCTATTTCTTTCCTTGACCAGGACGGGTACTACTGACTCTGTCGGACTATTGAAGGGTTGATATTTAAGTCACCATTCCTATGGACCATATTACTGTGAACATTTTTGCTTGGTTGTGCAACAGTCATTAATCAAAGGTTTTACGAGTTTTGCAGATTTTTTATATTTGCCTAAATCTCTTAAAAGTACACACTTTTCTAAAATTTACTATTTTCTGTCACTCACCTTAAGTCTAAGATCATATTAATATATTTGTGTGAATCTTATCTCTTACGCGACGTTTTTTTTTCTGGAATTGGTTCCAGAAAAACTGCCTGTGAGTGTTTCGATAAGGCAGTGTGTGGCATACAAATTAAGTTCCGACATTGGGACGATTGACTCGAATTGTGCCGATACTTACGCCTTTGTTTGTGGGGAAGGTAAGATTTAAACTGCTTTTGAAATGGAACAAAAATAACAAAGTGTTGTATCTATTACGTATGTATGTATGTATGTATGTATGTATGTATGTATGTATGTATGTGTGTATGTATGTATGTGTGTGTGTGTGTATGGTGTGTGAACAAATTTAATTCACACTCTTGTCACATTAAGCTTTGTTATTTTCATTACAGTCAGTCTAACTCGTGTCATCAGGGTTAAGATTAAGGAAGTAGGAATTTAATTTTGGTCAAATCTCGTTCATGTCATTCTTCTGTATTGTAAAATGTTTGACGACCAGGATGATGTCTTGTCTTTCAATGAATTTGAATAATGCATCAGGAAAGGTATGTGAAGATATTTAAAACAGTTCATAATGTGTTTCTGTAAAACTGTTTATAGTGTGTCATAATAGAAAAAAAGACAATAACTTGCATGTGGTTGATGACATTTTGAAAAGTATTGTTTTTAAAAGAATGTTTCCCATTTTGTATGATGCAGACAAGCCTCCAGCTTCGACCACTATTGGAAGTACATCTAGCAAAGAAACAGGTATGCATCTTAACAGAAGCCTTTGACATAAAGTACAGGTGAGATTATGTCGTGGTTTTCAAAAATTAATGGGTCCATTATTGATGCTTTATTGCAACATATGCCATGCATTTCACTTCACTTTTTCACTACAACAGCCTCTTGTATTCTTTGGAAGTATGTCAGTGATACATTAGACTTCATTAACGGCGGCCCATTATACCATTTATGACTAACATCACGCATAACTTTTTGATTCTATTATGTGTGACTCCGTATAATGTAGCATAATTATCTTCACCCCAAAAACAAAAACAAAAAGATTTTCCTTCAAAATGGGACATATTGTTTTCACACTTTTAACATTTATCGGTAGTTGGCACATTTTGGTGACAGTCGATGGCGATGAGCGGATTTTGAGGGCGACCAACATCAGTTTTTACATGTAGTGGGGTCTGAGAGTGTTAGGCGGTCGTGTCCTCTATTGCTGCCCCCCCCCCCCCCCCCGCCGCTGCTGGTTGCCGCAGAGCACTTATAACATCCTAAGGAGCATTTACTTCTGTTCCAAATGTAAAGGTTAGTGCGGAAAAGGATGCATTTATTGTTGGGAAGTGATAAACACTCCAGAAGGGGTACATTACAGCTTTAATTCACCACGCGCGTTGACAGAAGATTGGGCAAAGACACACTTAGTGTTTTTCACATCGTAATAAACATTCGACGAAAGTTACCTGTGAACATATATAAGTACATGATAGATCTAAGGTTACTGCAACTGAAAATGTCGCGCCGGAAACACATGCAAAAATTGTCAAAACAACAAGAAAGTGGAGTTCTCACAGAAAACTGATCCCTCAGGTTACCTGGTCGCTTAAACAAACATGGGCTAGCACCAATATTGGAACTTTCAAAGTTGTTACATATCCAAACCTCCTAGCGGTAATTAATAAACGTACTTCCCAGTTATGACACAATTCGATCAGATGTTTTATGTTAAGGTTTTGCAACCAAAAGAAAGTGAAACTGAAAGTAAAAAGGAGGCAGTAAAACATCATTTTTGAACCGGGGGAGAGCGTTTCTGAATCTCGTGTAAGAACCTGCAACGAAAATCCCAGCAAATACCAACGATCCATAATCAAAATCTTTCAGTCAACAAGCAAGCAAGGTCAAAATCAAAAAGTTCAATGCAGGCATACCAGGAACTTTATGGTATTGTATATGTCAGTGGACGAATATAAAATTCAGTATCAGGGAAAACATCTCTCTCCCGACACAAAACCGGTATCAACAAAAGTTAATAGTAGTTTAAATCGATTTGACGCAAGCAAATATCAATATTATAAAATATCTTGCATCATACATGCATAGCATAGAATGTTGGTTACATTTGTTAGGTCTGCATATTTGTTACATCATTTATATATCATCATTTGTTTCTTTCATCCCTATGAATGAGTCATTAGGGGAACTTGTAATACTTGAACACAGGTGTGGAATATTTGATGATATTATCCGAATCACCCACGAAAATATTTCGCCGATAAAGGATTCTTAAAAAATACTACAAGAAAACAAAAAACAAACCCCCCGAAAACCAATACCACAATTATGGGTTTAATTAGTTGACGGGAAACAGGACTCTGTGAAAGTGAGCATATCAGCACTTGTGTAAGGTATGTAAAAGTTAGTGATGTTATAGAGTTTTGTTCTGGGTTTTGTACAAAACACAAAAACGGATGCCCAAACAAAAGCCGATAATTTATTGCCCCCAGGACAAAATAGGATCTGACAGTAGACAATTTAGTTGGCCAAGGCTATGACAGAGCTGCAGTAATGAGCTCTGATAAAATTGGCATGCAAGCAGGGATTCGGCAGCAATGAGAAATGTTATCTTTTATGTTTGGCAAGTTGCCATAGGGCATTTAATGTGCATTTCGTTACACGCATCATACGTAGAAATGACATAGCAGGTGGAAGGGTAAATGTTCCAAAGACAAATGCATTGAGGACAACCTCCGCCAATTGCCTTTTATGGGTGACTGCCTGCCTCAAGTTTTGACTGAAATTTGTTTCTTCACATTGGTATTGGAAGATAAATGTGGCTGCTTTGATAACTCAGGAATCTCTTTGCTGTCATTGTTGGGTTTGGAATTTATGAATATGGGTCATGTTTTTCTGCACTATTTCAGAAGAGACCATCGGCTTTTCACTGTCTTAATTTGCCAGTGATTTTTGAACTAATTGTAAATTAATGTATTTCCAGTACGCCTTATTATATGTTCAAAATCGATGATTTTAATCTTCTTTCTTCTCTGTTGTGTTGATCATAATGTACTGTGTCAGGATGACATGGATAAATCTGAACATAAAACCATGAAGCAAATTATTCATTTACCTTTTAGCTAGTGAAAGAAAAATGAATTGATCGAAGAAAGAAGCCACACCAAGCTCTGTTTTCTGAAGATACATAGTCTATTAAAGATTCTGGTAATCCTATTTTGGAGGGTCCAGAATAAAATGCCTTGTGTTTTTCAGTGGTTTTAGCCTACAAGAGATTTGGTTTGGGTATGAGCGCATTTTGTTGAGTTTAAGTGCAAAGTAATGAACAAGGAAATTGTATTCCTCGCACACCTAGTGCCTTTTCCTGGCCATTGCTATCGATTCGTCTACCACAGCTTGCAAAAAAAAAAAATGTCCCCATCGCTGTAAGTCCCCTCCAACTGGCCTTTTTCAAAGGGGTGAACTACTTTCCTTTTGACCATATAAGGAGTTTTTTTTACCATTTTAAACCTTTTTGTAGTGCCAATTATGGTTATTTTTCACTTTATGGGCCTATATATACATATAGTAATGAGACATATAATTTTTGTTAGCCTACTCTAGGACTTGAAGCCTGAACCTTTCATACCATCCCCTGTTTAAATGAAAAGTCCAATGATCTGAGGTTTAAGCCATTGCAACAGCACCCAAATGGTTGACCAGGGGCCCAGGGTGACGCCATAACAGGTGTGGCATATACATTGACAGAGCAGGGCATTCCAAAAGATTGGAATTTTTATGTATGTATGTACATGTATGTATGTATGTATGTATGTATGTATGTATGTATGTATGTATGTATGTTGGTGCGGGTGTGGGTGTAGATGTGCATGTGCGTTTATACAACACGCCTGCGATACCATTCAAAGGAGTCTTTTATGTGATATGTAGTATGTATGCTTGTGGAATTGGGTATGTATGAGTGTTTATAAAACTGCACATGTTATAGTATCCAAATGACCTAAATACAGACTCTTTGGCATGTTGGTTTTTATGCTACGGCTTGCTCCTGATTGGTTGTTTAGTCAAAATCTATACTACGTTGTTACGCCGGGGTAGCTGTTAAATATCATTGATACGTATGCGTTGCTATCACTGAATAACGCAAAATGACACGACCAATTTATCAACTTTTGGGACTGCCGCCTCTTAGCAGCATCCAGCAGTTACTCCCCCCCCACACACTCTAATATGGTACAACTCTACTCCACAAATTCTTGGACTATGTATCTCACTAAGTCCATTTAAAAAATCCTGCCACATCTTTTCATTTCATCGCATGCTTATTTAAAAAGGTGCAACATGGGCTGATATGCAGACCCCTTGGGTCTTATCTGGCCCGATTTCAAATGATAAGATTCCGTTTAAGAATTAATTCAATAGATGCAACACCTATTCAATTCCATAATAAATGTCTTTGGTGGCTGACGTTTTAAGATGGTCCAGGTGGAACATTTTAAGTGGTGCCAATTTCTGCCTGCATGTCTTGTTGTTATGGCAGCATTACTTAACCAGTGCTGCACGTACATTCACCATATTCCTGTCCCAGCCTAACATTACATGGGAACAACATTGTAAAAGCAAATAAAGGTGGATTTAGGCGGGTGCTGGAATGTGAAAATTTCGGGTTTGTTTTTAATTCTTTTCAATATAGTCTTATAGGTTGGGTATGGTGGTTTTATTCTCTTACTTCCTCTCCTCATATATATATATATATATATATATATATATATACATATATATATATATATATATATATATATATATATATATATATATATATGTCTTTTCTACATTTCGCATCCAACAAATTTTCAATTGATGTGTACTTTAATTAAAACTTTAAAGTTGACAGCACTTGTTCAGTGTGAAACGTTAATGTTGGGATGTCACTCTCACTGTATGGATATCGTCTTCCAGAGGGAGATTCTTTCTTTTTATCGAAATGTTTTTCTCCATTCTGTATAATCAGGTCGAATTGAACATTGGACCACAATTGGAAGGACAACCATACCGGTCGCAGCAACTTGTGCAACATGCACAGGTATTGTACGCATTGAAAGATTATCTATCTGTATGTGTGTAGCAAGGTTTCTGAATAGTATGACATGTTGAAAATAATACATTTAGGTAACCACATATAACGATATGTTTGATTTAATCATTTACAGTAGCATGTGTTATAAGAGTTTTTGGATGACATACGAAATTTTGCACTGCGCTATAATGGTTCCAATACATACTCTGATCGTACTTGCACTTGCACCTTGGTTAAAATGTATTGATTGTAAGCTTAGATTTAATTCAATGCCATTAGCCATTAAAACTTTAAAGTTTGAGTTTCTTGACTTCACACAGATTTTCCAGTAAAAACATACACATCGTGCAAATCTTGACTTGTGCGTGTTTGACGGCAGACGTTGGGGCAAATACGTTCAGATCCACTGGTATCAGGCTGTTCGAAACCTTGTACTTTAGAGCAGCATGTTAGAATCTGTGTAAAGCCACCAAATCTTTTTTCTTTTTATTATTTTTGAAAACAAGCCAATTTACTGGTGTGGGCATTTCTGTGTGAATCTGCTGCTCCTGCCTGAGGGTGCATATTAAACCAGTCACGCTCCACTGAACTAAGTTGTTCAAGATCTGGCACTTGCTGTGCCCACTCATTATGCCTTGGGACTCCTCTATAATGCCTTAATAAACATGTCAATGTAGACAGAGAATAAAAATGCTATTGAGAAAGCTGTTCCCACTTGTCTGGTAGTTAGCTATTTAAGCCTCAGAGATTAATGCAAAGATTAACAAAACGGATATTGGAATGATAAAAAGACCTGTAATGGGTCAGTCAAATTTTGTAACTATGGCTCAGCAGGTCTTTTTATAATCAAAGACCTTTACCCTGTCTGGTATATTTCTTTATTTATATGATTGTTTGTAAAGTTCTTCCGATTTTGGGTGTCAGCAATTTAACATTTTTTTTTATTAGGAAGCGATATTGTAAATCAAAAGTTAATATGATATAAGTAAAGTGTCAGGCCACAGTCTAAAAAATCTGACAGGCATTCATCTTTGGACTCTTATATGGTTTGGAAGCCCATGGATGATATCTTTATGTCCAGAGTAAAAGGTCAGAGTTATTAATGTATGTACCTCTTTATCCATGTGTCCTTAATGATAGGTTACACCATATATGTGTATATACTTGACACGTGTTTAAATTACCTTCCTTGGAAAACAGGAACACCTGCAGCGACATTATTAGCAGCACCAAAGGTATCCCTATAAGACAGGTTTCAATGTATGGGAATAGGGCCGAAACAAGCATTTTCGATGAGTCAAAGACAAACATCAGGTCACACTAACCTTATTTTAATTTCCAACACATTCCTATTTCAAGAAAAATCTACAGACCGAATTTGGTATAGTGTATAGGAAATAAGGCCTAAACAAGTAGAGCTTGACCGAATCCGAGCGTACCGAACCGAATTCACCGGTTCTTTCAATTTGGACCTGGTTCGGATTCGGTTTTATATAGCCATTGAGGTTCGGTTTTGGTTATTCAAAAGTCAGGCATGGTTCGCTCTTTGATGTGAGTGTTTCACACATTAATAGTAATGAATGTTTGTTCAGCTCAATCAATTTCTCTGTTTAAAACAAGCATTCTTGGACAGAAAGACAAAAGGACAGATGAGTGGGGAGCAAATCTATAGTCCCTCCAGGTTCCAGTGAGGTACTGAGAAGAGAACACGCTGTAGTGAGGTGTTGTTGAACTTGCATGTCCACTCTTCAAATGTATGTTCTTTCCTTCAGTGCCTGCTGCTCTGGCTATTATATCTACATGCTGTCTACTTTCGATCATGGGCAATGTAGTCCAGGTCATCTTTGCTTGGAGGATGCGAAATAGGTAATATATATTAATCAGTATAGACCTCTGCCATTTAAACAATAGACTCGCCATTCTTGCATCTAGTTTGAACATAGACGACATGAAAAATATACATTAGGATAAAAAAAATACATTAGGAGACATCCCTAACCTCTTATGCATTTATTTTCTGTCTGTGTGCGAGCTTGATAAAGATCTTTGAAGCAACTACTATAGTCTGTGGAATGCTTGGAGTGCAATTCATAAACTAGAAATATTTAGAACAAAATTACACTTAAGATTGGTTTCAACACAACCAAGATTACTTGGTACATGTCTCAAGAATTCATAAAGCGCCATCACCATTTACAAGGCAATGTCGTGATGTATTAGCCCAACCAGATGCAGATGTAGCCTATTTTTGTAACACTGTTGGACCTCCCTCTGGCTGCACTGACGGCTTCTCGCTGCCTTAATGACAGTGTCCAATTTGCACAGATCAGTTCTGTGCTTGTATAGGCAAATACATGGCAGCTATACTGGGAAATTGTCACAATATCTATACCAGTACATTCATTGGATATACACATGAACACATGCTTCGGCTTTTGATGACGTAGAAACTAGAATATCTTGTCATTCAGTAACTGGGCACGTAATTATTCTCATTCAACATTTGTACAGGGGTAGTGACATTTGGCCTATTTGGCACATACCTGAGTCTTTATTTAGCAATTAGAAACAAGCTTGATGATAAAGTCAGGTTCAGAATTTCGAGGTTATGCCCATTCCAGAAACGTATAGTTTGAAAATGTGTCCATTAGTTTTCACTCTATGTAATAGGTAGTAATGCGTGAAGCAGGAGGGGTCAGTAATCTTAACACTAAATGCGGAATGTTTATACTAAAGTGCCAAGCAGTCACCCAGCACCTGCACCAAATCCAGCTTACTGGGCTCCAATTTTATCAATTAATTTTACTTTGGTCGTTACTTATAACATGTTTGGAATAGTGTATTTAATTTGCAATTGTCATATTTTTAGTGTTTAATAAGCCATAATGCAGCAATAATGACAATTTTGTGCCAGCTAACCTTTTTAATACTTTGACACTTAGACATACACAACACCAACACCATAATTACGAGCGGTCAGGCAGTGAAACTGCGGACAAAACACTGGGTGGTTTTAAGGACAGGAAGGCATTTGAGACAACGACCTCAAGGTATGGTTTAGCATGGTTTAGCGAGAAAGGTGAAAGAAAAATGTTTCACCCTGCAGCCAAACAAACGTTGACTTTATCGTCATAACATAAAAGTGTACATGCATTTTCTAGCACAGAATACGGATTCAATAGTATTTTGGTTCACAGATGAAATATGAGGAAGCTCTTATCCTAGAATTGCATCTCAATGCAGCAATCTTTTGCTTTTGACGCAAAGCCATGATAGGAAGGCTGGAATGAGAATTACGAATAGTTGAGGTTGCTTTCTCTTTTAGCAATATCTGAGGGTAGCAAGGGTGTGCCTCCACACTTGCAGAACCTGTGCTATCGTTAAATTTTGTTACTGAAGTAAAAAAAAATCAGTTCAAAAGTAAAAAATTGGCTGGGCTTCTAAAACTGGGCTGCTATCTTGCAACAAGATGCATCTCATCTTTAGTACTGACCCAGCACTAAGTGTGTATGCACTTGGTGACACAAATTAATCTATACATATGTCTTTTCTTTCATCAATTTTCTCCTATGAAGTGTGACATTTTTAACATTAGAATGTGATTCTAAATGGACCCTTGCTGTCATGCCTTCTGATAATATGAACACAATGTACATATGGGAATGCTATGTTGATATTTTCTCACTTTCTTTGACATTGTAATTTGCTGCAGACACTAATCATTCTAAAGGCATCATTTAGACCACAAGCGTATTAAACTTGTTATGATAAATTGTTATTACAGACACTTTTGCTAAATCAGAGAAAGCTTCTATTTATTTAATACAGAGTATGAAAAATACAAACTTTCAGGTGGAATTGCATGCACCACTGTAACTTAATGCGATGTGGTCAAGGAACACTAGTTCATTTTTGATTGAGAGCAGTACAACGATTGTAGCGGAAATGGCAAAAAGTTCAGAAGCTGTTGATCATTGTGCCTGATATAATCAGGTTCACAGAAGCTTTACAATCGCCTTTCCGGCAGCATGCTCTACCTGAGGGTCACTGGAAGTTTACTTCACAATTTAATGGAGAGAGCATGCTTGGAATGTAAGAAGCCGACCTTTCACATCCCTGAAGCCGATATTGTCAAACTGGCCCGCAGTATGCCCATAAGGCTAGAAGTCTGCCTGTGGAAATAAAGTAAGCACAATCTCTACTATTCCACCATGACACGCCTTTACACAAAAACAAAAGATTCTTGTCAGGACCACTGTGCTATCCCAAACTAGTGGTTAAATCAGATGGTTTCAGAGGCCAAAACATTCCCTGCACCTGCCTCTACATCATATATCACCATGCCAATAGTTCCCTTCTCTCCCTTTGTTAGTAACACTTTATATCTGTTTGGATTTTAGGGGTCGGAGGATTCATTTATTCCTGTTGATTTGTTTTTGCAGGCAGCCAAAAGCTGATACTACTGCATATTATAATATCAACGATGTTCAGCAGACAGTTTCTACGAAAGCAGATGACCCTTACACATGTCTAGAGATAACGCATGCTGCTGACCTTGAAGCTGAAACTCAATATGAACAATTAAAGTCTTAAGAAGATTTGATGATCGAAGATTTGATGATCAAGAATGGCATGAGGCTGATTTATTTGTGAAGAGGTTGTTAATTTGATTATATATGTGTATTCTCTGTAGGTCAATGATAGTGATGTCTGCTGATGTTTTGACGGTTAAAAATTATCACGATTTAGTATAGTATGATGCTCAATTGACAAAAAGTTTATCTCTGTTGCAAGCCACATCCTAATTTTAGGCCTGAAGCTTCTGCCCTGTATACTCTGGAATCATGCACCTTGGCAATTGCACCACGTCTATTTTCCCAGAATAAGATAAAATTGATTATGAGCAATTCATTATGATTCAGGGGGGTCAGTGACTCTTATGTTCAAAATGATAATATTACATTTGCGTCCCAGTTTATATAGATATATATCTTCAGATTTTCCTGTAGGATAAACACATTGTATTCAACTGTTTATATTCTACTTTACATACAGCATAATAGCAAAATGTTATAACCAAATTGAATCTGTACACAAACCATCAACTGAATTTTATTTCCATTGTCAGATGACAGTGTTCCTGTATGATGCATGTTTGTGGAAAGCCTTATTTACATGCTGTGCACAACATGCTAGAATCCAAAAACCAGAAGGGATGTTATCTTGAGGTGTGGTGGTTGTTCCAACAGGGCTTTTAAATCCTGTTCAGTAGCACTCAACATTCATGAAAATGATTTTATGCATTTGCTCAGATGCCTCCACAACCATGACAAGAAAGAAAACCTATGTCTCTTGGTTACAAGAACAAAGCCGCCAGCCAGCATCCGCCCAGGAGTATCCAGTCTTATGTAATTAAATAACATATGCTCACAGCAGGCAGCACATCAAACGTCGGCAGCCTATCTCTAGGTTTGCCTCGAAATGCCGGATGAAGAGCCACTACTCTTAATAAAGGTCTGCAACCATCATGTAGAAGTTAGAACCTGACCTCGTGATCGTGAATTTGTTGCAAGTGAATCACATTTTGGCACAAAGTGCATTTGCAGTGAAAACCTATGGTTTTGTTACAGTATTGTACAAGGTTAAAGAGTGAATGCATCGGCTCCTATTGATTAATCTTCTTGATTTTAGTAACTAAATTTTAAAAATGCGCTTAAAAATCCGCAGAAAACTCAATTCCATGCATCACTTTATACCACATTTTATTTGATGGGGCACACCAGTGAATAGACAGATTGTTCATTGAGGCAAACCCTCGATTGAAAGCCAATGGTTACAACCTCTTAATACAAACCAAAGACACTATTTTTCACAAACTTAATTTTCAACTTGCAGTGAATATAAATTTACCATTGAACCTTTATTTTGGTTCAGTGGGTCACACACTTTAAAATATATATTTTGCGGATGATATATATTCATGGAGATAAATGATATCGCCACAATACTATAAAAAGCAAGGAAAAATATCGACACTGAAAAACTATTTGCTCAAGATCTATTTTGCGAACTTTCTTGGGTTATTCTTATTGTACATATGGAAAGGACAGAGAGACGCTACCTCTGTACGGTTGGTGAAAGTAGAAACAGTATTTTTTTTGATTGCTGCATGATTCCTTGTCTTAAGGACATACAGAAAGTGTCATTTATCATGTAAAAAGTCACTGTCCCCTCCTTAGTATCGTGTAAAATACCTTCAGAAAATAACTAGGATTCCGAGTTATTCTACATAAACGTACCCTGCGTCGAAAATGACATGCCAACAGTCTACCTTTACATAATTCAATGGCTCCATATCTTGTGCTCTCATCTTCAAAGTCAGTCCTCAACCGTTTCCAAAAAGAAAAAAGAGACACACGTTCAGTAATTAAGAAGTTGAAGAAATCAGCTTTATTCAACAAATGTACCTTTTTGTTTATTGAAGTATTTAACGAACATTTTATGTGCATAAACATATGTGCACACCAAAAGTTGCAACCATGATTTAAGATTTGAATCACTAAAAAGGCTTCCCATTTAGTTTTTCTAAATTTGGAATTTATGTAATTTTCCACACCCATTTAATGTGCTGATTTAAATCATACCAATGTCGTACTAAAGATTGGACCTTAAGGGAAATTTAAGCAAACAGAAAGCAATACTCACAATGTAAGGTATTATTACTTTACAGCTTATGTCACCATTGTCAACTTCACTCAGCTTTGTTGTAAAGGAAAGGTCTGCCTAAGAATTGCTGATGTTATATCCTTTTTTTTAATGCCCCTTGAAATCTCAATAATTGCTGCTCGAGAAACAAGTTTGGTCGTCAAACTTATAAACTAGATGTCACGTTAAATTAAGATCTTAAATGACCATCACCTAACCATCCTTTTTAATGGGTTTTCATTACAGTTGTCCTTAATTAGTCAGCTTCTGGTATGCTATAAATGCCTAATCTGGGTCACAATCCAGGTTATTCTGGTCACTTGCCTGCACCACAATTTTTAAAAAAATATAAATTCTAGCTTTTTCTTGTTTGTAGAAATCTATGACAAACCACTTTTTCCCTGCAAGGCCCAGAGAAAAACGGCCACATATTTGTCAAGGCCTATTATGTAAGCATAGTTCTGTTTTAAGAAGTGCTTTGCAAGCACAACTGTTGAACTTACAATTTCTGAACTATGATGAGTCTCTGGTAGGCCCGTTGCGAAGACGAAAGGGGCATCAAAATATGACCTTTTGTGTATGTTTAGTCTACAAATTCATAGGTTTGGCTGATTATAACACTTCACTTAAGAATTAACTTTCAGTAGTGCTGCCCTCCTCCCTTATACAGTCTTGTAATTATTCAAAACTGGCACTTTTGTTTAAAATGTTGAATTTTATGTAGACTGGAATTTGGGGTCAGATAAAGATATGAACCCATATTTCGTGTATTGTTATCTATGATTACAATTTCTGGGAACAAACAGAGAGATTCTTAATTAATTTTATAGATTTAATAAGAACTATTACTCTTTAGATATTCATTTCCTTATTCAATGAAGAGAAAAACTCGCTGTTTTTAAGATAGTCTCGTATTTTGTTTTTAAATATTTTATGAAAGCGCTTTATTTCCTCTGTTATTTCATAGAACACCATCTTGATAGTTAATGATTCAAATTCGAACTTAGTTGACACAATATCACAAAATCTTCATTCATGTGATATGAAAAATCATGGATAAGTTTAATCATGAATAAGTTGAATTCTCAGGCAGCGAGAACACCAGGTGTGCCCCTTTGCGTTTAATACCATGGAAAACAACAATCCCAGAGTCAGCCGAAAGTGTAATTTAATAAGGTATCTTAATTTTTTTCTTGGTGGTTTGTACGTATGCTATGAAAAACTCATTGTCCTGAAGAACTATTGTAACTCATCTGGCATGGTGGTTAATGAAGGGAAAACAAAGTTTATGGTTATAAATGGAAATCAATATGATAAGGAACCTATTGTTGTAGGTACACAAGGAAGTTTTACAGTTCATCACTGCGATAGTTACACATATCTAGGAAGTATTTTTACATCTAATGGCAGCACTTTGTCAGCCGTGAAATTGCACGCTCAGTCCATGAGAAAGCATTTGCTAAAGTTGGTAGCGTTCTTCAGTAAGAATAGAGATATGCCATGCATTGCAAAGAAAAAAGTCTTAGACGCGGCTTTCATGTCGGCCATATTGTACGGCTGTGAGAGCTGGCTTAATGTTAACCTTCAAAAGGTTGAGAGTTTGTACTTTAGTGCTATAAAATCGTTTCTGGGTGTAAGACTGACAACAGCAAACGACTTGTGCCTTGTTGAAGCGGGTTATCCTCCGCTGAAGGATTTGGTCATGTTTAAACAAAGAGAATTCTTTCAGAATATGCTAGCAGATCGCCATGGGATGGAGGATGATCCACTCATGTTTGCCTTACAGTTATCTAGAAGTAGTAATACAAGCACAAACAAATATATAGACCAACTCTTACGTAAGGAGGACATTGTGGGTGATGGTATGAGTAGATCAAGGGACAGAACAAACAGGTCAGAGAGATCTAAATTTCTTTAATATAAAGAGATGAATCCGTCCCTGAGCAGCCATATTGCATACAGTAAAGATCTCAGTAATCACATCCCAGAACATTTAAGGACCTCATTTACTAGGCTGCGCCTGTCTTCCCACAGATTAAGTGTAGAAACAGACGCTGGTCCCGAATTCCCAGGGACCAAAGATTGTGTGACTGTGGATATGTGCAGGATGAAGCTCATGTTATCCAGTGGTGCCCACTTGTGGATGAAATTCGAGCCAGATATTCAAGGCATTTGTCTATATACCCAGAGAGTGTTATTAACGCCAGAGAAGAAGACGATTTCAAATTATTTCACGAAATTCTGGCGTACTTTCAATGATATGGACTTATACTGGACTGATTAGCATTAATGCCGGACTTCTTATTCAGGATTTTTGTTAGATTTGAATGCCTCTCTCTTAAATATTAGTTATGTTATGCTTTGTCTGATTTAATTATGGTGTTACAATGTGTTTGTTTTTCGCTTGTTCTGTACTCTTTTGGACCGTGTGTCAATAAAAACTACTACTACTACTATGGAAGGTGTTATTCAACCAAAAGTGACTATGACCAAAAGTAACTTATTCAGATTTTGCTAAAAAGTTATATGATCAATAAACATATGAAAATGAGCAAACAAACAAACAAACAAACAAACAATTAAACAAACGAATTATTGAATGGATAAAGTGAACAAAAATAATGAATGTTTCTTGAACTCAATATATATATAATTTGTATAATCATTTAACCATTTCAGTGCATGAAACTGCTGAGGGCCCAATAGTTCAACTCACTCAAAAGTTACTGATAGTAGTGCATCATATTGAAATAAAGTGGTAAAAGGAAATAAGACAAACCGTCTGTATTATACAGAGACGCCATGAATATAAAAGTCGGGAGATATTACATTTTTCAACATAAGGCATTAACATTTAAATAAATATATGCCGCCCCAAAATATTATGTTTCAGGGAGCATAAAATTAGGTCCGTCCATTGCAGGACCTTAGGATACACCCTCTGTAAGGTTGTGAGTGGCACAGTCACCCACATTAGCACAGGCTTGTGCCAGACTTTTTGTCTATGAACATTGATACTTTCTGTGCTCTCTGAATTTTGCATAAGGTGTCAGCATCACAATAAGCACGAGTCACTTTGTTGACTTCGATGCAAAAAAGTTCCTTTGTATGTAGAAGGGCTTGAGAGCCGTTATTTAGTGCTGTTAAAGAGATGCTACAAGACCTTTAAATTTATTTCCAGAAATTTGTTACTATACACATAAGTCTCCTTGCCCAGAGACCTCTTGGAAAAGCACCAGGACACTTGGTTAGGTTACTGGGCCGTTGGTATGCAAAGACTGTTTGGCAGTGGACATGCAATACTTGGTAGTTTTACTTAATTATTTTCTGTCGATATGACACCACGACAGTCCACAATCAGTTTAGGTGCAATTGACAAAATAAAATTTAAAAAACCCATGCACGCAGCAGTTTTTTTACCCACAGAACTAGCAGAATTAAGATGTTCCCCAATAGTATTATCATCAGATTTTCTAACAAGCTAAGTACCCATTCTATTCTGTTCGTAAAAAAAACCCCGATGTGCTAATATTGGTTACCATATGAGATATTTGTTGAGCAATTTCTGTATATGTCAGTCACCTTGAAACATGGAGTTAATTTTGTAGGCTTTACTGCATTCTTTAATACAGCAGGTGAATAATTCATATTGCATTGATAAAAGTATTTAATTTCTGACGATTTATACTCAAATTAGTTTATAGGGGTCTAACATTAATCCAGTTTGAGATGACGGTCTAGCTTCAAGAACTTCATGTGCAATTCCTACCTGGTCAGAACACTGTCATACAGCATTAGTGCACCTTTAAAACACATCTATTGCATTGCTACTTAATCGAGAGAGGAAAAAGGATAAAGTGGTAAACTGGCAAATATAAAACCTAAACTTAAAATATAACCACTGACAAACAAAAGTAAAAACAATTTAACTAGTCTAGTTTTTAGGAACCAATTTCAACATAGCGCTTTTTAATATTAGTAACACTTTTCCTTCCTGCATCACATTTTTTTTAAAAATTCACATATCTTTATGACTAAAATGTAAATGTATTTATTTGCTTTGTAGTTGTGGGTAACCTGAGTGTCCAAAACCATTGCCTTAAATAACTTTACTAGGTTTGGAAAACAGCTAGGCTGCATTTCACTGCATTTCATGCTGAATGTGGTGACATGTATTACACCATTTAAAAAAAAATATTCATATGCTAAACCTGTTAGAGAGGAAGTGCAGAGCATCAACTGTCACACAGTGAACTGGAAAGGACATATTCTGCACAGCAGGCAATTGAATGTAAGCATGCAAGCTAACCACAATGCCGGCCTCGAGATGACCTGTCCACCTATTCGTGTATGACTTCAAACAGCCTTCTTACAGAAGGACCTCAATGTATTAATGTTTTTTTCTCCAGAGCCACTTCCTGGTAGTCATTACCCTCCTCTGTACTCAGAACTCTCTGCACTCCATAAGCTAACCTGTCACTGTCTAACATATATACTTATATATATAAGGTCCTCTTGTCACGTTCTTCTTCTGTAGAATTTTGATCTAGGCTGTATTGACCCAAATAACTTAAGGGTCTTCAGCGGGTAACTATGCAGAACAAGTTTGGGAGCCTGTAACCATACATGTCTAGTGGCTCCTTGTCTTAGCTAATTATTCAGCAAAGCCAACCCACATAATAATGAATAAATATGAAGGTGGTAAATAATGAATTGGATATGTGAAGTTTTGATTATATATGCAGAGCATGAATATTAATACAGAATCAAAATCAAACCAAACATAATTACTGAATAGTATAGAACTAGAAAGTTGAGATAAGAATAATTTGACGTGCCCCTGAACTAGTATGTACCCTTGATAGGTGGAAAGGTAACATTAGTTCAACCACCTGCCAGTGCATAACTGAGGTACAACCAAACTGGGGCTATATATTCAGTCCCAGTGATCATAAGATAAACAGTTCCAGCCAGAAATCTGTACAAACCTGGAGAATTCCTAACAAGTACTGTAACAATGGACATCCTGTACCAGAAAATAAATAACAAATTCCATGATGACACCTACTCCTCACTACGAAAATATCGAAAGTCAAGGTCTATGTGGGTGTCAACTCTTAGTACATGTTTGAAAAGAATGAATCAAGTTTGTTAGAGTTGAGTAAATATCTCTCTATTACTCATTCATTTCTCGAAGAAATCTTTGGCACAACACCTGGCACATACCTAAAAAAGGTTACAAATCCTTCAAAACAAATAATTAAATATTTTTTCTGACTGCCATCCAAGGACAAGTAAAAATTTCATTCATAGGCATACCACTGCATTAAAGGTTTACCATGTTTATGAACATACCATATTCAGCTTTGTTCACAAACAACTATATGGAAACTTACCTTTCATATGTGATGACCATTTCACCAAACCCAGTTCATCACAAAACTATTCTGCTCCGCGAGGTGAAGCCTTATTTGTGCCAAGGGCAAAAAAAAAAAAAAAAAAAAAAAAAAAAAAAAAAAAATTGTGGCAAGACTAAATTTAAATAATCTCTACTGTACAATTACACCACGAATTACAAAGTTTAAAAAGGTGCTTACAATATAGAATAAATTACAAAAAAATGCTTCAAATATATCGACATCATCTCCCAGTAAAGCGTGCAAGTGCTGACTCACTATTACTCATTCATTTTTTCACGAAATCTTTGGCACAACATCTGAAACAGGTCACAAATCCTTCAAAAAAATAATTAAAAATCCTTTTTCTGACTGCCATCCAAGGACAAGTACACGTTTCATTCAAGAGCATGCTACTGTATTGAAGTTTAATCATGGTTTTAAACATTCCGTATTCAGTTTTTCCACAAACAAGTACATAAAGCCTACCTTTCTGTATATAATGATAATTTCATACAAAATAGTTTATTACATAAGTATTCTGCTCGACGAAGCGTGGCCTTATTTCTGCCACGTGCAGACCTTAGAAAAATTGCAAACCTTGAAAAGGAAGCTAAAAAGTCTACATTAAAACTTATGATCATTGAATCCCAACGGTATAATAAACACCTTTTCCTTTATCATCACATTCATTTTTTGTGTTATTATTATTATTATTATTATTATTATTATTATTATTATTATTATTATTATTATTATTATTATTATTATTATTATTATTATTATTATTATTATTATTATTATTATTTTTTTTCTTTTTACAGTTTATGCGTAGCTTTGTACATACCTACCAACAGGTATTGCTAAACGAAAGGCAGACCTGTATCGAGAACCAGTGTGATATTCATACACCAAGGTGTAAAAGAAATTGATTTCTCACGACCTCATGTAATATATTTTTAGGTTTGTCGACAGTAGAATATAGTATTGTTTGATCTCACTTTTTACTGATAATAAACTAATCGTATCCATAAAACATGGTTGAATAGTATAACGCATAATAAATATATATATATGTATATATAAATATATATATATATATATATATATATATATATATATATATATATATATATATATATATATAGATATATATATATATACATACAGATATATGTATGTGTGTGTATTTTGTATGCATGTATGTATCTTTTATATATTTTTCTCTTCTTTTCCCGATTCACCCCTTGGAAAACCATTCTGCTGTCTATTGCATTGTGTCGTTATGTCTCAGGCTCCCAGTACGATGAGTAATGCTCCTCTGGAGCCGTCATTGCGTTTGCTGCCAGCTTTATGATGTACGATATATGTGAAAATAAATTTCCAATTCAATTCAATTCAATGCCCTTTTAAAACTATTTATTGTTGTTGCTTTTATCATTACCTTTGGACGGTTCACCTCCTGCTTTATCTTTTCAATATAGACCAGGAGACCAGACTATTAATTTTATTAATGCAAAAGACGGCAAAATGTTTGACATCATAAACATTTAGTTTGACCCTCAAATATTAAATATTGTATTTGCTGCAGGGGTGCAGTTTGGGCTTTAACCCTTAAATGCCACATAATGAAAAATGTTATTTATTCCCATTAACACCGGCAAGGCTAGAAATGGCCTCAAATAAACTATATGGTTCCCCCCGACCATAAATAAACAACGGCAGTAATTTTGCATGGGGCATTGACCCCGGCAGCAAAGCCCCACCCCCCGGGCAAAGAGACATTTATGCATGCGAATAGCGGCAAGACGGGAAATGGTCTCAAGTTGTCCCCACGGGTCCTCTGAACACCAAATGACAGCAATTTCATGTGGAGCTCTGCCCCCGACAGCAACCCTCTCCCACCCCGGGGTTGAAAATGTCATTTATTCATGTGATGAACGGCAAGGGTCAAAATAGTGTCAAATTGTTCCCAAATGTCCCCTGAATACCAAACATATGAAGACAGCAATTTTATAAGGGGCTTTTCTCCTGACAGCAACCTTCCCCCACCCCGAGGGTAAAATGACATTTATTCATGTGAAGTACGACAGGGCTCAAAATGGTCTCAAATTGTTCCCAAATGTTCCCTGAACACCAAACACATGAAGACAGCAATTCTATTTGGGGTTTTACCCCTGACAGCAACACCCCCTAACAAATAAATAAATAAATAAATATAAATATATATATAAATATATATATATATATATATATATATATATATATATATATATATATATATATATATATATATATATATATATATATATATATATATATATTATAAGGGATGCTGGATCTATATATGCATTTCCCATTGAATTACAATATTCATATTTATACAATGAACATTGTTTTAAAATTTCTCTCTTTCAGCAAATATCGATCGTTACCCTGGTATTGGTGCAACAAGTTCTTATTTATACAAGTCTCAGAGTTGTAAGTTACATGTAGCTTTGGTTGAGTGTGGATGGTGATGACAATAAAGAACATAATAGGTCCACTAGCCCACATATTCTGTAGTTAGTGCCCTCTGCTGAAACCCCAGGGACCTTTTAACCTTGTTTCCCAAAGATATGTTAGTTATTTCAGTTGTAACAGCGTCCTTATAGTGGACTTAATGGACTTATATTCTACCCTACGCCATACCAAATGTCTGATACCCCAAGGAGATCTTCTTGCCATGGTAAGTATTTTCTATATTTTATCTGCGTGTTCGTTTTTCATTCAGCCTAAATTTTAAGTACAATACACCAAAATGTTAAGACACATATTTTACCTACATCTCAAAATGCAACTATCATATGTGCCCTGTTTCATATGCATGTGGCAATCAAAGAATATACATGGATTAAACTAGGAAAGATGATTTGCTGCATAGCAGATCAGTGTGTGTGTCTTCAAAGCATATTGGTATGGCAATGTACAACTATTCCATAACACAGGAATAGAAGTTGGAAAGACATGTCTATTATAGCTTTGTCATTTTCTATTGGTGCTATTTAGCATATTTTAAATTGCTACAACTTTTATTTTTAATTCGTTAGGCACGCAATGGTCAACAACCCCCTAGTTGAAGTTGGACTGACATCTCTATCTATAATAGTGTTGAAGATATTCAAGATTAAAAATTTCAAATACTGCTAATTAGCATAATTAAAATTACATAACATGCGCAATGGTCAACAACCTCCTAGTAGAAGTTGAAATCACATCTCTATCTATGATAATTTTGAAGATATTCTATTTTTAAAATTTCCAATGTTGCTAATTACCATAATTTAAATTACTACAACTTTTGCTTTAGATTCTTTAGATGCCCAATGATCAATAACCCCCTAGTAGAAGTTAAAATGACATCTCTTTCTGTAATATTTTCGAAGATATTCAAGTTTTAAAATTTTCAATGCTGCTAATTAGCATAATTTTAATTGCTACAACTTTTGCTTTAGATTCATTACATGCGATCGGTTCTTGGTCCTCTCATGTTTCTTGTTTATGTAAATGATATCACCGATATCGTAATGTCTAACATGTCGCACTAGTCATAGATTATTATACAGTGAGACGGGATGGGAGTCTTTGGCTAAACGTCGAGATAAACACAGGCTAAACATTGCTATATAAGATAATACATGGGCTAACACCCGATTACCTTCATAACGTAATTCCAGGAAACGTGTCTTCTAGAAACACATACAATGTAAGATCAAAAAATGATGTAAGCCAGATATACACACTAACTAGTATTTACAGCAATTCTTTTATACCAGCAACCATTCGTCAGTGGAATTTGTTACCCAATTCAGTTCGAAACTTTGAGGATCTTGATACATTTCAGCGCAAATTAAACCATGATGACTCAAAGGTTAACGATTTATTCTACATTGGCAACCGGAAAGTAAACATTCTACACTCCCGAATTAGAATGGGCTGCAGTCAGTTGAACCACAACATGCGTAAAATTGGCATCCTGAGTTCTCCTAGTTGTGCTTGTGGAGCTATAGTAGAAAATTGCTACCACGTTTTCTTCGAATGTCCTCACTTCATTACCGAACGCAACATTCTTCAAATATTTATTATAACCAAGGCTCCATTTGCATAAAATACAGTACTAAATGGAAGTTTAAAATGTTCAAAAGCCGCTGATATAGCTATCTTTGAATCTGTACATACGTACATTATCCGCACTGGCAGATTCAACTGAAGCCCGCACTGGTTTCACTTGGTAGTTTGTATATAAGTTAATATTACAAATTTTGTTATATAGATATGAGTAGGCCCACCATTTAAGTGGCCACGTGTGGGTAAACATCTTTACTTGTCTAAATGACTATTTCAAAGACTGTTTGTATCTTTCATCTCTTACAGTCAATGCAAACTACTCATTACTCGGACCACTATCTGTGACGTCTGGTGGTGTCATTATCTTGCATACTGTTATGTGTTAGTTCATGTATTGTCCTGTGGTTTGTGCCATTATCTTTAACATCATACTCTGTATTTTATTCCTTTTTTTCGCAAGAGGAATTTGTATAGGCTATACTTGTTTTCCAATTGCCTTAATGAAATATGTTTAAACCAAATTGCTACAACTTTTGTTTTAAATTCATTAGATGCGCAATAGTCAATAATCCCCTAACAGAAGTTGGAGTGACATCTCTATCTTTTATACTTTTGAAGATATTGAAGATTTAAAATTTCAAATGCCCTAATTTGCATAGTTTTAAACATCTTCATTCCTCTGTATAAAACGGTCAAACTCCTTCTATGGAGGTACAATTATGCCAAGTTTGGAGTTTCTATGTATAATAGTTTCAGAGAAAAGTGTCGGACAAATTTGCTGGTAAAGAAGAAAGAAAAAAAAAATAAATAAAGAAAGGAAGAAAGAAAGAAAGAAAGAAAGAAAGAAAAGTGTTGCCACACACACACACTTTAAATATGAGCCTGTTTTATTTTGGAATATTGAGGGTGACCCAATGGTCCAGAATACTTGGCCAGTTTAATCCTGTGAGTGTATCTGTGGGCAATAAAATGACAAACAATCCACAGTAGATGTCGTTTTTAATGATCAGAGCTAAAATATGGTTATAGATGGTTATAGGCATGTGGCTGGCCTAATGTAGTGGTTTTCTACTGGTATCGGATATCAGTGCTACAGACATTAAAGTAGCATTTAATTTCCTTTCTTCCTACCAAATTTGAAATGCAGGCAAATATGTAAAACATACATAGACATGCAACACACACACACACACACACACACACACACACACACACACACACACACACACACACACACATTATATGTATGTGTATGTGTGTGTGTGTGTGTGTGTGTGTGTGTGCGTGTGTGTGTGGAGTGAGATTTTATTTTTTCTCACACAGTTTACAAATCATATTTATTATAATAGCAGCACATACTATCAAATTGAATTAGGAGCCTCGGATGTCTTAAATTTGGTAGGAATGTTATATTCCACATTCCCGCAAAAACAGTACCTGGGTCCTGGTGCTAGTAGTCTCTCCAGTTGCATGACAGCTTATAATGAGAAAGAATACAGTAAGTCCCATATTGCAAATTATTAATCAATTTTTAAGTCACCCAAATACTACGGAAACAGTATTTTTTCCCTACAAAATTTGTAGATCACGGCTGGGTAAAACCACTTACAAATAATCAGCTGTTTACGTTGCCAAAAGATTTGTAGTTGCAAGGACTACATGTGCTTAATTTACAGCAATTGCAGCAATCTAGTCATATTTTATACTCATCCATGTCCAGTATGTCTCAGGGGAGAAGTGCAGAGGTGATCATGTTTGTTACGTTGCTGGTGCACATAATTTGACAATACATTGATGCCTCAACGTGTCCGCTCTGTAGAGAGAATCTTCAGCATTAAGTCGGCAAAGACATCTGACAACGACACCTATTTTGTAATATATTTTCATAATCTACCACAGACATGTTCTTGGGTGTTCTTGAACTGAATTGTATTTTCAAAATAACATGTACGTGTAGTGCACATGTATAGAAGTACACAATAGATGTATTTAAACAACATGATTAAAGTAATTTACACGCTGGACTTTTATCTTGCATTTTGTCAAAGATCAAACTTGACATTATTCTCACCATAACTTGTTGTCAATGTCCATTCAGTGTACAAAGAACTCCTGGAGACAATTATCAACCTTTCTGCTTTACATCTGAGTATATATTACCTTTTTCTTGGGGTGAGGGGTGGGGGGGGGGGTGGTTGCTGTCAGCATAGGGTCCCTCCAAAAATCGCTGCTGCTGTGTATTTAGTATACAGGGGACCACTGGGAACAATTTGGAACCATTTTCAGCCTTGTCACTTTTCAAATAAATAAATGTCACTTCTCTCCTGGGGTGGGGCTGGTTACTGTGAAGGGTAGGGCCCCTCCCAAAATTGCCATTACTGCATATTTAGTGTACAGGGGACTTCTGGGGACATTTTAAAACCATATGTAGCCTTGACACTTTTTACATGAATAAATGTCAATTCTCGCTGGGGGTGTTGGGGGTTGCTGTTAGGGGTAGGACCCCTCCCAAAATTGCTGTTGCTGCATATTTAGTGTACATGGAACTACTGCGGACATTTTGAAACCATTTCCAACCTTGCCACCTTTCGCATGAATTAATCCCCCTTTTCCCTGGGGGTGGGGTATGGTTGCTGTCCGGGGTCGGGCCCCTCCCAAAATTGCTGTTGCTGCATATTTAGTGTACAGGGGACTACTGGGGACATTTTTAGACCATTTTCAGCCTTGCCGCTTGTTACATGAATAAATGTTATTTTAGCCCTGGGGGTAGGGCTTGCTGTCGGAGGCAAAGCCCCACCCAAAATTGCTGTCGTTTTCCATTTATTAGTCAGGAGGCTTCTCTGGTCAATTTTGAATTATTTTCAGCCTTGCCGCCTGTCGCATGAATAAATGTCATTTAACACCCACTGCTATGGGGTTTATAAGGGTTAACGCCCCAGATGCTCCCAGGCAGCAATGTAGAAATTAAATTTCTGAGGGTCAATCCTCATATTTATAATGTCGAAGCTTTTGCCGTCTCTTGCATGAATAAATGGTCTGGGCTCCCACTCTTATATGATACCTGAATATACTTTACCTGTTGCTTTTGTCTTTACCCCAAGGTACCCCTATTCATCCACTTCTCAAATTTTAATCAGCTGTTCTCTACCCTCTACAATGTGGAATTTTGGACGATTAAGGGAGGATATGAGGTGATGATTACACTTTGTGAGTAATAAACGATTGGTGATTTATATAATATAGGTAGATGTGCACATGTGGCGTTAGATCGCCATCTACTGCATTAGTTTTTGCACTAGCGAAAGCATCTACTGTTATAATTAATGTTTAATTGAGGAGGCTTGCCTGACTTTAATCGATATGTCATGTAAATGAAAAAGCACTTCCAACACGACATATGGTACAGACCAAAACAATTCTCATGCGACGATTTCTTGTCATCCAAATATACTTATTCATTACCTCGAAATGTTTGCATTTTAATTATTCTAATTGTTCATTTGTCTGTTATTGCTGTACAGTTAAGGTGAATTCCTAAAATGTTAATGCATACCATACTTGTGAGATGTTGATGTAGTTTTAGAAATTGTGAGGCATGAGAAACATATCTACACAATTCAGATTTCACCATTGTATCATTCTATTGAGCAAGTTAACAACTGTTATAAAGCGACATTAGAAAAATGAAGGCGTTGAACTTGAGGCAGTTCACTGTCTGTCTTGTATTTTTATTTCTTCGATCGTGATTCTTCTGCAGTGTCTGCAGAACTCCTGCGTAGTAACTCGATAAGCGCACTGCAAGGAGAAAATCCATATCATCATTACTTATTACAATTAGAAACATAGAAAAAAATTGAGGAACCTGAATGTAATTTAATTTGAATTAGATTATAAACTATAATCAATAAGCGTCTTATCAATGAGGAAACTGACAAGCACCTTCCCGCCATGTTTATTGATACTGATATATTTGAAAATGTATATATGGATATTAGACCGGGGCATCTGCATCTAAACTCCTACAGCGTGGCAGCAAGTTTTCAAAATGTTTCACTTGGGTTTTTGTTTTTTTGAGAGGGGACATGGGTCTTTGAAGACATGTGTGAGGAAAGGTATAGTCGCAGATCCACTAAAGCAACCTCCTTCCGCTGGTGTTGGTTAATAAGCACATTGCGTGTTATAATTAGTTTATATATACATATACATGTACATATATATATATATATATATATATATATATATATACACACACACATATATATATATACATATATATATATATATATATATATATATATATATATATATATATACATATATATATATATACTTGTATGTATGTAAATATGTGTGCATATGGATGTGTGTGGGTGTGTAACGTGCACACCAAAGGTTTGTCAAAATGTATATTTCTGTGTCATAATTTCCTTAATCCGTTTTTAAAATGACACATCTAAAACCAGCTTACCAAGCAGTTATGTCCCGGTCAAGTGAAGCTATTTTCACACGTAATGTGGTATCTTGGGTTACAGAAAAAGTACTTGCTAATCTTTTGTTATTCTTTTTTTTACATTTATAACTTAAGTCTAAAAGAATAACAGAATCGCCATTGATTAATTTTACACCAAATCTCACACTTGCAACAGTATTTTTTCTCGCTGTTGGCAGATCAGGCCTTTCGGCTACAGCTACAGGTTGCACTCTTCCGCAGCCACGGGCACCTTGTTTGCCACCACGTCATCGACCTTGTAACGGGGCATGATAACTTTGCTAAACATTTAAGGTACAGTTATTGTTACCAATACTCGTAAAATATGTAAATCCCGTCGAAAATATGTCTGACGGTGAGAGTGAAGCTTGATATAAAACATAAAAGCACTTCTTTTTCGGATTTACGGACAATATTTTCACATCCAGTACACACTTTGCTTGAAAGAAATAAATTCAAATTACAATGAATTATAAATGCGAGACAGGATTTCAAAAAATACATTCATACACGTCCTGAGAAAGAGAATGAAAACCCATCGCATGCATCCAGTGTTCTCTTCCATTGTACATGTGTAAATTTGAGTATCACTGGCCACATCTGGAATGATCTTGAAATATAGTCAGCCTCATTTGCATGTCGCGTCTTTTTGCGAGAAATTAACACAAGGTTGGGGAGATAAGTGATAAAATTTACGTAGCGTATAATACATATTTTAAAAATTAAATTTAAATACTTATTCCCGTGACTTCACTGCCTAAAGTAACCATGTGATTGGTATCATAGAGGCAGGAGTCTGTTTGTGCCTAAATAAGGGATAAGGGACAGGAACGACGTTCAACACAGGTCAAATCGGGGTCCTAGACATGCGCAGATTCTAAGCACTTCATTTTGATACTTTTTGTACATGTACCCTCCCCCACCAGAAAAATATATTGAGCAATTTTGCCCGCCATTTATTTTGTGTACTCGATAGGAACAAAGCCTATCTTGTTTTTTTTTCCATGTGTGTCGGACAACGGAAGAGTACCAGAAAGGAAATTGTTATTGAAAGACAAAAAGTGCATCAGCCCGTTAATTATTCCTCTGCGTCTGCCATGACGCATGTGATAGATCTTAGAGACTATTGTTCTTGAGTGTATCAAGAGCAGGTAGCTCTGATATATCAATTGTATGTTTCGTGGCAAAATTGACATTATCAGACCATCCTACGAACTGTTGCCGATGTGTTGTTTTGGGGAAGGAGAGAATTGAATTGAATCGATTTGTATTGAATTGCTGTAAAGTAAGCGTGAGCTATATGCAAACAACCTGTTTTTTGTTTCTTACTGCATTGATAATATCTAGCCCATCACATGGTTAAACCTAGAACCGATTTTAGCATAGTGAAAAGGCCTTCGCTGAAACTTGCTAAAAGTAGTATCCAAAGAAAAGGCGACAGCCAGGCAATCGTGCGCATGCGGGGTTGGCGGGACTGAGATTTACACAGGACATTAGGCAACAGACTTGAGTGCTCTTAGAAACTGGAGTGGACCAGAAAGTCTGGTCTGTTTCCAGTTGGATTGTACAGGTCAATTAAATTTTCCTGTTTTGTTTTTATATATTAATACCCAATATGTTTTAATCAATAAAACCCTTACGGCATCATCCAGTGAAGAGGCGTTGTTAGTTAATCTCTAACCCTCCTCTAATATAGGCCTAGTTTGTACACACTCGATATTAACACATTATAACCCCAAGTTAATCAATCGTGCTGTATTTTCTAGGTGGACATGATATTAAAAGCTACAAACATGCAAACAGAGCATGGCGGTATAAAACCATTTTGAAGAGAATCAGAGCACGGTGGGGCCGCCCTAGTAGGAATAATGGAACAATGAATGTGCAAACTTCCCTTTGAGAATCCGTTCTATTATCATCTCAACCACCACCACCACCACCATCGCCGTTGTCGTCGCCACATCGTCGTCGTCATCATTATCATCATCTTCAAAGTAAGTTATTAAGAGTCATTTTATTTGTTTCTAGCAGTGGCAGACGTACACATGACAATGTTTACACGAAGGGGCTGGAGACATCAGATAGATAGATGGACAGATAGATAGATAGATAGACAGATAGATAAATAGATAGATAAATAGATAGATACATAGCTAGCTAGCTAGATAGATACATGGATAGGTGCATAGCTAGCTAGTTAGGTAGATATAGATAGACAGACAGATAGATAGATAGATAGATACATAGATAGATAGATAGATAGATAGATAGATAGATAGATAGATAGATAGATAAACGGTCCACATAAAAAGACGACAATTTTGTAATGGTGTAAAAAATTCATATACAATAAAGGGCACAGTTAAAAAACTTACTCTTTGATTAGAAACCAAAGAACATGCCTTATGACATTATTGTCACTGTTGATATGCTGGTAAAAAACTATATAAAGCTTTTTGTTTGAGCTCTCCATATGACATAACTCCGAGGCAAACACGTTGTACTGTAGTAAGGCTCTCTGATAGTAGCTGAACATACCAAGTACCTTTACAAAGTGCACTATTCATCTCTTATCAAGTTGTGCAGAGGAACATCCACCCTCTACCGCATAGATAAAGTGACAATATCATTTACATGTGTACATTCGACCAGGTAAAGTGAAGAAATGAGTTAGATTTGCAATGTGCGTTGCACCTGTGTCAAAACTGTATGGAGTCTGAAAATAAGTGGAGCTAGATCATGTCTTTATACAACTTTGATCCGTGTTACCATGTTTTAATTAGTGACGAACAAACTAATTAAAACTATTTATTCGGGCCTCAATTTCTGTGCAAGTGTCAGTACAACTGAATTTGTTACACTGCAGCAGCACTTGTCATGGCTTTCGAATGGTCTTTCCACTTTGATTTGAACAAATCAGTCTATGGACATTCTTACATGCATTTTTATCTACATTTTACTTACCTGTCACTGATGGCATTGAAAACAGTGGCACTGCCGCATACACCTAGTGAAAATCTTTAAGATGTAACTGATCATGTCACTGAAGACCGACTTAGACTTGCCATGTGGGTTGAAACTGTGTTTACAGAGCGCTGATTACTTTTTGGGTGTAAGTTTAGACCATGCAGCCACATTTAACTATATATAAATATGTATGTATATATAAATATATATATATATATATATATATATATATATATATATATATATATATATATATATATATATATATATATATATATACACACACACACACACACATATATATATATATATATATATATATATATATATATATATATATATATATATATATATATATATATATATATATATATATATATATATATATATATATATATATGACAAAACAAAAATCATTAATTAGGGGTGCCATTTGTGTCAAAATTTTGGGCCGTTGACCTGCTGTGCTGTTGAAACCATCTCACAGTTTCCGCCGAAAGTTCTTTCCGCCACGGATGACGGGGCGTTTCACATGGTTAGACTTCAACTTACAGTAATGTGTCCCAGTTTTGAGCGTCCAAATCTGTATAGTTTATTCTTTAGCCAGGAAGTAGCATACACATTACGATCAGGCTGAAGCCTGGTTGAGGTGAATTCATTATATTTTGGACATTTTCTTCAGCAAGACTGTCAGATACTCCTACGTTGAAGTAAGTAAGCGCGCTTTGTCTTTACATTCGTACAATTACAGGCTTCATAAAAAGGCAGTACAGACAGAGACTGCCCTGTTCTAATTCCGCAAGGTAACCGAGTTAAGCATCGAGCCGAGGAGATATTGATTTGGATTTAAGTTAAATAATTGCTGTGCATGATCATCGATAGATATATAAAAGCATAATATATATATTTGAACCAGAACGTCGGTCACTCTTTCTGTTTCTCTCTTTCTGCTCTTCCTCTCCGTCTCATTCTCTTACTATATCGATGTTACATTGTCTGAGACCTTTCGGTTTGTCGTGTTAAATATTTGTGTATGTGAAATTTCGGGACTTCAAACTGTTGGCTTTACTGGCCCGTATCAAAACATTTCTGCCGTAAAGTGACGTATAAAAAAAGGAGAGTCGAAATGAAGACGTTGACCTTTTATGCCATTAGTAAATACACGTTTATTTTGTGTCGAAATTGACAAAGCTTATCCAGGTATAAATTAAGGTGAATGTATCTTACCTAATAAACGACACAATTAAAGAAGCGCTGATGAGAAGAATGTTGACTTCCTTCTTTCTTTTATTTTGCTGGAGAGCCATGATCATCAGTGTCGGATATAAAATCGTGGGCATATAAACGCTGCATTTAAAAATACGGTGCCGAATTGTAACTTTAGAATATCTATGCCAAATATGCCTGTAGAAATGAGTACACCACTTTTTACAGTTGTGCTACCAAAAAGTCAAACCACTGTATCATAACAGGCTTTGTAATTCTGTTGGTATTTTCATTAACAAGCGAAAATATGGTATGATATATGTACCATATAGGCTAGCGCCCGAGGCCCCAAACTCTTCGGGTACCCCTCCCCATAGTAGAACAAGCCACAGTCTATTTTTTACCTTAAAGATTATTCCACTTGATATTACAAAATAATGGTTATGGTCTTTCATTTAGGGGACGGGTATGCTTTATAGCCACAAATAAGAAAAACCGACCGGTGTATATTGTCTAAAATCCAAGTACCGATTTTTGGAGGATAACTGATCCAAAATATGGCCAGGAACCACCAAAAACATTGTTGAAACTACAGTAAATTAATCAGAAAAATCTGCATGACTAATGCCAGTTGTATTGTTTGACTCCTTCATGTGAAAACGTGAAAAATCAGGGGAATTCGAGCATTTATTCCGGTTTTGATTTTTTAAGACACACACACACACACACACACACACACACACACACACACACACACACACACACACACACACACACACACACACACACACAAACTGCAGCATAAATGAAAAAATTATTGGCAACATTTTTGTCACTCTAACATTCGTAGTGTTTCACATGACAAATTAAGGTGTATTCAATAGGACTTTGTGCCTGAATTGGACATAATTTCTTTATCAGAAATATTTCTGTCTAAAATCTCTTGTGATGAAAATTTATTTTTACCGGGCTCTCATGACATCACACGAAGAGATAGTTCCAGTGCTGTAGGGGGTAGGGTTGCCCTCCATATCTTACATTTTTACATGTATCTGGACGTGGGGTCCTAGACTTATCTAATTTCGAGTTTTTGTGGTGTGAAATTAGACTAAATGATAATGAAGTTTTAATTGGTGTTATTTATAGCCCGCCTCATTGTCCAGTTTTGTTTTGGGACAAATTTTAGATTAGTCTTGATTTAGAGAAAAATGTAGTGATTCATATTATTATTCTGACTGGAATTTCGAATTCGGAGTTGAATACTCCTTCTGTTGTCAAGCTTGATCAATGTGCACGTTCCAATTTTTATCTTCGCATATTCATGAACATATTATACAGATACAGGATTACGGTAAAGCAGATTTAAGTGGCTTCAGAACTTCTCTTGGCGGTGTAGACTGGAATTCTTGCTTTGATACAGAAGATGTTGATGTTTGTTATAATTCTTTGACTGCATTAGCCATAGTTGCAGCCACAGAGTGTATTGTTTATAAAGATGTTAATGTGAGACCTGCTGACCTGCCCAGGTATAACTCTTAATTACGCTGTCTTAAACGAAAAGTGAAGAGGAAATGAGACAGGGCCAAATATCTCGGTTTTGAAATCGATGCATTGAATTCCCTCTGTGTTGTCCGTAATGAGTACCAGCAGGAACTAATATTAACCAAAGAGGTGTATAATAACAAGTTGCATGAAGATTTAGGTAGTTTTGTAGGTACAAATAAATATAAGTGGCGTACTTTCAAATATTTTCTAACTCGTAACCATTCCTAAACTATTCCTTTCTTGTCATATTATGATCAACATATTTCGGACAGCTTGTCTAAACTTGAACTATTCATTAATTATTTTTTCAACAATGTTAAGTTGATTGTACTCAAGCTACTCTGCCCAAAATTACTGACACTTCTGCTTCTACTTTTGATTTTCTGTTTAAACTGAGGCTCTTGATACACTTCTAAGTCTTGATACATCTAAGGCTTCTTCATACATCTGAGGCTTCTCGTCCTTATGGCATAAGTCCTAAGCTCCTAAAAGAAGCTGCCACTACAATCTCCCGTTCTCTTACTAAATTTGTTAATTTATCATTGGTTAATAAGAATTTTCCGTCAACTTGGGAAAAAAAGAATGTGCTTCACCACTCCACAAAAAAGATGTTGAAGAATTATGCAAGAATTATAGGCCTAGATCTTTATTCAGTTGTGTCGGTAAGGTGATTGAAAAATATTTTTTCAAGCACGTTTTCGTTTTTTTTTTCTTCGTGACAAACCTTTCTTTCTGCTCAACAGCCTAGTTTTGTACCAGAACACTCAACCATAAACTTTAAAATCACCTGGATTATAAAATTCGGAATTCAGCATCTATGGAAATATTTAGTTAAAAAAATCCACATTCCGGCCGGCCGATTGGGTTTCCTGAACTTATACTATTGGTAATTTGGTGAATTCTGTCAATTCAACATACATGGCACTGACTTGACGCCAGTCAAATAATCTCTCATTTATTCAAGATTGGTGTTAAGGAATCTCAAAAATGTGCTTGTGGTTCATCTATGAAGGATACATGGCATTATCTTTTTTTATTTGTCCCCTGTACACTGCCATAAGATCAACATTACACACCAAACCTTCCTGCATTACTACGTTTACACTACAAACAGTGTAATATACGGTTTGCTAGGTAGTGCTCGGGAAAATAACATTGGCATTTTTATAGCACTGCAGCATATATTTGTAAGTTTCCAAACAACTTGTATTGGCTGATTTTGTTGCTATTATAAATTGATGATTGTTTTACTTTGTGGCATCAAGATATCAGGTGCTATTATTCTGCCCTGAGGTCTGTGTTGTCCTATTGTAGTCTTCCCTTGTATGTTTGTGTTTGTAGTATGTCCTCAACTTCTGTGCCTTCTCGCTAAGATAAGATAAGATAAGATAAAACTTTATTTTCCGTCGGGTGTTTTACAAATAACATTAGCCATTATAAGGGCTATTTACCGACAATAAATATGAATATGTTGGTACATAAAAAAGACAGATATGAACTGTGCCTTATATACAGTAGATACAATGCATGATAAAAAATAAAGATAGGTAAATGTTATATAGTCATTAAAACTTTATAATAGCAATAATCATCATCTCATGTATAGAGACCAGGTACACTGAGTTAAATAAGAGTATGAACATGAAGCTACATTACAGCTTCATAGTATGAATAATGTTGTGATGTAGGCAGGTGACTGTGACTGTTGTAAGTCAACAGTTCACCTGCAGAAGTTACAGGAGCAATTTGTTTGTGACCATGTATCTATCAGAGATTTAAATTCAGTGAGTGTTAGTGTACCTTTAAAATGATTTGGGAGTTCATTCCATATTTTTGCCCCAACGTGTTTGAATGATTGTGTGCCATACTTCTGTGTATTGTGACGACCAATCTTCAAGTTTTGTTTGTTACCTCTTGTTTCATATCGTGAGTCTTGTAATTCAAAGTACTTTTTTAAATAGACAGGGGAAAGGTTGTTTGTTATTTTGAAAACTTCTATTGCAATTTGTTTTAGGCGGGATATATGAAGGGTTTCACAGTTTGACCTTGTAAGTAGGGACTGGTAGCTAGATTGGTAGTCACAATACACAAACCGTAGGGCACGTTCTTGAATCTTTTCAAGTTTTTGTGCATCTTGCTTTTATATACTTAATCTGTGCAAATTGGGCTTAGACCTCTTTAATGACTGGTTGATGTTTTCTTGTTATTTTGTAAAATAAAAATCTATATATACCAAACAAATAGCAACTTTTGACAAATGAAAAAGCCAAATCACACAGACAACGAGCCTAAGCTGTGTACATGTAACACACAACTAGCTCAACTTTACCCTCATACAAGTTGTATTAATATGCCCTCAGAAAACAGAACAACAAACATGAAGGACAGATTTTAACTTCTGGAACCCAAGTTAGATTACTGCCACATCTAGTGCTTAAGCCTTACACAAATGGCACTACGATGGTTTATTATTGATTCCGTTAATGTTAATATAACCATTATATTTTTTGCACAGATTAAGTATATAAAAACAAACAGAGAAATATTGTACATTTCTGACCTCTGCACGATATGCAAAGGGAAGCAAAATATCTACTTTATAATCCCTGGTACTTTGGCCAAATATGTCGCGGAAAGTCGGGGTGAGGGGTGTGTGTGTGTGTGTGGGGGGGGGGGGGTCAATGTGGATCATTTACCATCCCAAAGATAAGTGAGCGAATGGTAGAACACATGTCTATCACCAATTCAATACAATGGACAGGTGCACATAAACAACTAGACCACATGGACAACACTCATTGGATGCATTGAAATAAATACGATTTTTTGTGTTTTCTTCGGAAAAAATGCAGCACGTCCAATGAACTTCAAGTGCATGGACATTACCAGAATAATAAGTCCATCCTTAAAATACTCACATAGCAAGCTGCACCAGCGAATCGATGTTAAGCAGACAAAATACTTTATGTACCCACCAGCAGGACATATTTTTAAGGGTCTTCCCCTTAAGGGGGGAGGGGCTCTCTGTTTTCGTGTTGTTCGTCCGTCCGTCCAGATGTCCGAATATGCACATTCTCGTTACCGCGATATCTACAGAATATCGCCGTGTATTTTGCTCAAATTTGGCAGTATGCCAAGATGAACTGATTAGATTTTGGTGTCACCATGACCTAATGTGAACAAATAGCAGCCTAATTATATGTTCGTAAGGGCTCGTTACTGCGATATGTCAAGAATGCTTCCCTGTATCTTGCTCAATTTTTTCATGATTATCTTCTATACCAGGATGATCTGATTGGATTTTGGTGTCATCATGACCTAATGTGAGCAAATGGCAGCCTAATTACATTTTCGTTAGGCTTCGTTACCACGATATCTCCAGAATGCTTCCATGTATTTTATTCAGATTTTGCACTGTAATTATCTTACATGAAAATATGAACTGATTAGATTTTGGTGTCACCATGACCTAATTTGAGGAAATGGCAGCTTAATTACATGTTCGTCAGGGGTCGTTACCATGATGTCTCCAGAATGCATCCGTGTGTAATGCTCTTATTAAAGTTTAATAGGAATAATTAAGGGTCCGCCCCATGGGGGGGGGGGGGGGGCTATATGTTTTCGGGTTGTCCGTCAGTCTGAATGTCTGTCCGGATGTCCGTTGAAATGTCTGTATGGATGTCCGTCCATCTGCATGTGCATATTTTCGTTACCTCGATATCTACAGAATGCCTCTATGTATTTTACTCAAATTTGGCAATATGCTTATCTTACTTGGCAAGATGAATTGCTTAGAGTTTGGTGTCACCATGACATTATTTGAGCAAATGACAGACCCTTCAGTCCACGCTTTACGTTGAATCTAAGACTAGTTAAATTTCATATTGTGCCTCTCATCAATTGTAATCACTATTCGTGTGCAAAATGAAAAGAAAGCACACAACGCCAACAAAGTTCAAAGCAAAGCAAAATTAAAATACCGTAAATCATTCTGCTGTCACAGACAACAAAGAGAGTGTAGTTTTTCCACAATTATTGAAGAAGGACGATGATAATGATGATGATGATGATGATGATGATGATGATGAGGAGGAGGAGGAGGAGGAGGAGGAGGAGGAGGAGGAGGAGGAGAGGGAGAAGAAGAAGAAGAAGAAGAAGAAGAAGAAGAATAAGAATAAGAAGAAGAAGAAGAAGAAGAAGAAGAAGAAGAAGAAGAGGAGGAGGAGGAGGAGGAGGAGGAAGAAGAGGAAGAAGAGGAAGAAGAAGAAGAAGAAGAAGAAGAAGAAGAAGAAGAAGAAGAAGAAGAAGAAGAAGAAGAAGAAGAAGAAGAAGAAGAAGAAGAAGAAGAAGAAGAAGAAGAAGAAGAAGAGGAGGAAAAAGGAAAAGAAGCTCTCATACTCCATGGTTGTCAGTGACAACTCTGTACAAGCGCCCTGAGTATGTGGAAGGAATACTACAAATACACGCTAAAAGACACACAAAGTTGTCATTCTAAGATTTCTTACCAAGCGTCATTGTGTAATCGATTTTCCTAGTAACGTTGGCGTACGTTGCCAACATAATACTATTTTGCTTCTTTTTTCTCTCCAAAAAAAAATTGGCAGATTTAGTAATGTAGCACTTAAAATGAATGTCCCTTTATGCAATTTATTTCGAAAGTATTCCTGCTATAAAAATACACAAACTAATTGATAATAAGCATTCAAATTTATGTCGACCATGATGCGGTAACTGAAAAAATGGCATTAACTTGAATCTCTATAAATTATGATGGAAGTTGAAGTTTGTGAATAGTTTGAATTACGGTGCACCATCACATGAATGAGTTGCACTCCCCACAATATGAAAGTTGAATGCTTTTCCCGTCTTATCAAGATAATGTTTACATTTGAAAATTTCCCATATTTGCCTGTCGTAGTTGTATCTTGCTGAATCTCTAGGGCACACGTTCTTCATGTGAAGCTTTTTTAATGTGAGTGTCATTTTGCACGGGCCGTAGTAAAAATATTACCGTAACTCAAAATTTAAGTACTGGTACAATAGATAGTGAAAATATAAGTTGGCCCGAAACACAAATGTTCACTGAACATATTTATTGTACGTTCTCAGCCAATAGCAAGTATATATTGTTATCAATAACTATATTGTAACGAATAATGTCAGCTCCCGATTAAGTTATCAATCGGTTAGCGGAGACAAAAGTTTAATCTGTGGTATACGGCACAGGTAACTTGAGCTTGTTCCATTTCGAAATGATAACGATGGACATATTCTTTGTATGCCGATTTGTGTAATTTCGTATGTCGCAAAGTATTTATAGTTTCGGGTAAATATACCTGTCATGCAGTAATGCTTTACAAGTATGCAAATACGACTCATCTTTCATGTAGGCAGTCCTTGATACCTGTCAAAACCCTGCTCAGGCAGGGCTTTTGCCTTTACTCTTTATTTCCTGCATCACAATTAGACTCTCCACAGTGCATCTTTGCTATCAGTTAAGGAGACAGTGATAGCTGGTTTAAAATCTTGGTTGTGCCCATCTGTGAGATTTGTAACTATTCAGTGGAAACGTTGTAGTTAAAACATCCAATGATGTCGATTTTTCTATGGCCACTAAAGGATGCCAATGATGAAGAAACACCGAAAGCTTTACTCTCCGATCTGATATCAAGTTTCATATTCTTCTCACGCGACATTCAGCTACTACTCCATAATTTGGCAGTGATATATCCTGAGCAAGCTAAATTATAACATGCTCTTCTTGATATAATCTAATAAACTATAATTTCTGTATTGAAAACGGATTTTCAAACTACGTCTGTCATTGTTTTATCTGTTTTAGATGTTTCAAGCATATGGTGATATATAATCCAGGATCAAGATTACATTGTATCACTGCTTCCTCAACTATTGGTATCCGGTGGATCAAACATTTTCGCAAGACAAGGTAGTTCTGTTATCAGCTTTGAATGAAAAAAAATGAGATATGCGTACCTTATCGCATCCCTCACATGTTGGATCAGTGCACTACATGGAAAGAGTAAGTAAATTCACCAAGACCTAATTCGGTTGATGAACTAAATTGAATAAATGCTTCATTGCCTAAATTAGTAAAGCATTAAATCATTACTGAAGACTAATGTTTTTTATGTTGCAGTATGCAGTTGAGACTATCCCCATTGCACTTATTCTGTACTTAGGTCTAAAAGAAACACAGTGTTTCATTTTTTATTGAAAATGTGGGTTTATTTCCCCAGGTTTTCCAAACTATCAACATGTTTTGGGAAATGGTATAACATCCCAAAAACAACTCGATATTTGATACAAATCAAAGGATTCTAGTTTGGGGTAGATGGGAATAAGTTGAAATTTTCCTTCTCGTATAATTTTTTCCCGGAAACGCCTATTTTTATAGGAAACGGAACTCTCATGGCTGGTGTCAGGCGATCTTAAGTAGCCTCTGCTAATGCTGCACCACTCATGTTGTAAAATACAAAACTTGAGCATGATACACATTTACATATTTCAATGGAGTTTGTAACAGAGACCAAACGATTGTTTAAGAACAAACTGCCCCCCTCCCCCCAAAAAAACCTCTAATGTGATAAATACATTTATGTACTATTTATCTAGTAAAACCAAATAAGATCGGTCAGTTGGAAGTTCGTGAGGTGAAAGTTTATGATTAATCGATTTATTTTGTGATATATAGCTACAACAAACCTGGCCATTAGAAGACCAGCTTGGCAGAGCACAACGTTTGATGACAGCCAATATCGTAATATACCTTATTATGCAAACAAATCAGTAGATGGCAACAAAGACACAGATATTGATAATGGTGGTTGCTCCAGCACCAAATCTGAGGATAATCCATGGTGGGTAGTGGGTCTACATGGGGAGTATTGCATCACCACAGTGACTATCACATGGCAGAATAAAAAGAGTAAGCAATTTAAAGTGTATATCGTTCCTGAGCAATGTATTTCAATATGTTCGTCTCTCTGACATGATTTGTTAACCTTTAATTTGCTTCTAATGTCGATAAAACTGTCTATTGGATAACCTTTATGTATCATTCCTCTGATTTGCATGATGAACAGATTTGGATTTCCTTCAATTATTTTAATTTTGTTCTGATTCAATGTTGCTGTAACAAACGCTTTTCGCTCAACAAGAACTAAAAGTATTAGCTACTGATACTTAACCAATCAGATCCATTTGGTCACACGATCCACATCTGCTATGCAAGTGCACGAACACTTGTATTGCAGGTGCATTAACTTTATTAGTTTTTCACTTCCTTACATTGAGACTAAACTTTACTTGTGTATGCAAATGCAGGTACATTAACTCTTTAACTACTTTTTTTAAGCTAAAGGTTATGGTTAATCATGATAATATATAAGATACCCAAATCTTCCAGCATATACATTTTAACTAATTTCAGTTCATATATCTGTAACCATTTCATTTTAATATTTATATAAGATAATAAATTATTTATATACATAACAGAATCCACAAGAAACATTTCCAAAATAATTCCGCTAAATCTGAGGTAAGGTTCCGGAGAAAGTGCAAAAGCAAAAACACAAATATTCATACAGTATATTATGAAAACACTGCAGCGCGACCTGTTGATGAAAAAGGACTGGTTTCCTGCTCGCCAGAAGTATTCCTGTACAATTTCAAAGATATAAGGCCAGTCGTTTCGGATATGTTCTCCCAAAATTATCCCCTCCAAAGTTTGTTGTTGTTTTTGTTGTGTTTTTTTTTTGTCATTTCTTTTATGGAGAACAAGGTAATATTATTAACATTAAAAAATCTGAAAAAAACTTAATTATTGAGTAACTGGGCAATGTTGTAGCTTTCTTGGCATTACAGTAATTCCGGCATGTGATCGAACTATTGTTGTGACCTTTCAAACAAAAAGACTATGAATTTAGGTCTTGGCTGTTATCTGACTGCTGACAGAATTTTCATAGACAATAACTCGACAAAATTAATTTACTTAAAAATAATTTTTACTTTATTGGAAAATCTACCGTACAGTCATGCTCAGTGAAATACTTGGGTAACTAAGAAAAAAAACCCAGTAATTTTAAGTGGGACTACACTGGTTTTCTTTCCGTTACTCGTAAAAAGTCAAAATAATGTATTGTGGAAAGAGCGTCAAACACAAACATGCACATATTTGGGATTCGATATGTATGTATGTATGTATGTATGTATGTATGTATGTATGTATGTATGTATGTATGAATGTATGTATGTATGTATGAATGTATGTATGTATTCATATATGTATTCATGTATGTATATACATAAATATATCTTTGATATTGGTGGACTTCCATATATATTTACAAATTTTGGACAACTCCCAATGCAGTAATTGTACAGAATTAAATACATTCAACAGTGCTGTGTGGATTATGACATTGAGGCCTCCGCCGAGTGATTGATATAAGAAAAGTAGATTTTGTGCAAGAGTTGTGCAAGGTTCGCATTTTCGGCCATTCCGTGATGAAAAAATAAGAAAAATAAACACACACAAACAAAAAGAAAAAAACAAAAACAAACAAACAAAATACATCAAAACAAAACAAAACAAAACAAAAAACTAAAAGCGAACAAAAAAAAATCAAAATAAATGAAAACAGATAACAAAAACCAACAAAACAAACAATCAAGCGACCCCAACCCCAAAAAGCAAATACAGACAAAAAGATCAATAGATAGATAGGCCCACTTTAAAAAAAAGTTGATTTTATTAAGTAATCATTACTGCTACTGCAGAGGCATACTTGATCAAAGAAGTTTAAAGCAAGCAAAAGAAACTAGTTTGTAATATTAGAAGAAGATCAGGCAAAAGGTTTTGGAGAAGACGTGAGTATGGAAACGTCAGTGGATAATGAAAAAGGACGGACGACAGACAACAGACCAGCCTTTAAGCTCAGCTGACTGAAAAGTGAGTTGAGCTAAAAATGAACAAAAATTGTGCAAAATCTAAAACCCTTTAGAGCATGATCATTAAACATATTGTAGAGATCAACCCAAGGTGCAACCAAACCAGGTTTGGAGTCAACTTGGCAGACACTTTTAGAGAAAACGTCTGGAATGTGAATCACTATTTCAATTTCCATTGACTTAGAAGGTTATCAACAAGAATGTATGCATTAACAGTCAAGTACTCATATTGAACAATTCGTCAAAAGTCAGAGATGCAACTACCACCACTGACAGAGCTTCTTTGTCCGACCCTTTCACAAGCAACATTTCTACCGAGTTCAGATAAATCAGAGTTATAGTTTTGCAGGAGAAAAAATCCAAATGGCAAAAACCCATAGAAATTGCGTTAATAATTTGGATTCCAGCACCACCTGTTGAAAAAAACGTCTGGTGGTCCCCTGAAGTGTCTCTATGCAATTTAGAAGTAATTGGTCTGGTGCTTTCGGATTTTTTAAAGACGTTTCGTTGCCAGAAAACGAAACAACTACTACTGCTACTACTACTTCTACTACTACTACTACTACTACTAATACTACTACTACTACTACTACTACTACTACTACTACCACTACTGATAATAATAATAATAATAATAATAATAATAATAATAACAACAACAATAATAATAATAATAATAATAATAATAATAATAATAATAATAATAATAATAATAATAATAATAATAATAATAATAATAATGAAAGAAAAAACAGACTGGATCGTGACTATTTGAACAACGTGGTAGAGATCCATCCAGGGCTGGTGCGGCCAACGGTTTTGCAGAAGTAAGAAATGTAATTGTGGCCAGACGACACGGGACGGACGATGACACCGACCAATACCATTAGCTAGGTGTAGTGAAACGTCAGCTGAGCTAAAAACAAAGCAAGTGGTAGGCGTATCGCACAATGTAATCACTTTATTCAGTATTCTGGATTGGGCTGTTTGATGACAAATGTAGGTTCTCCCCAGAAACAAATTTATGAACATTTGGTATACATGTAAAAAACATCCGAACAAAAACACATCCACATGCCCTCCTGATCCTCATCAGTGACTTGGTTATTCCGATTTTGAAAAACTACTTGATTCATCCTATTTTTAAAAGCTCTGCTTTTTTAGATACCTTTTGGACATATATACGTTTTTCTTATCCATATTAGTCTTTAATTTAAATTTTTGTGTCATAATCCACTTGTGTGGAACCGCACGGCGACAGATGTCAAATATTCCTGGCATTTCAAGATGTCCTTCGGTGACAACACGCTCTTGTTATAAAACTGAGCTCATATTAATCGTGACCATTGTTGAATGGAAAAATATACTTATTGTACTCTTTGTATTGAATGTGACCAATATATGCAAAATACGTTTTTAATCCGGTTCAAGTAAATTGTCGTCTAAAGCTTTTTTGCGCCTGTGGGTATCATGTTCTATAACTGGTATCATAGCCTAAAAGGTATAAACATCATGGGAGGAGCGTTATGAGGGAGGCATATTCATGAGTGCCTTATGATAGAAAATATCTAGAATGTATACATATGCTTTGTATTGCATGTTAAATACAGGACGTATCTAAGACAAAAATTAAAAAAGTAAAATATATTGGTTTGTGACAGGTAACACACAGAATGGAGTATTCTTGGCGGTTGGAACAAGGTTTGACGGGAAACAATTCAAGGAACAATTTTTTTATCAGTGTGTCATGATTCAAGAGGCTACGGGTGGTGGTACAAAGAATTTTGCCTGTTCAGGAATAAGAGGTTCATTTGTATCGCTGTACAGATCCGGCAAATCGACACGAATTCAGATGTGTGAAGTGGAGGTTTATGGCTACAAAGGTGAGAAATGTTGTGACCGATCAAAGGTGCGATTGCAATTGTTTAAGATGCGATGAAAAATAACCCGCTTAAAAAATACAAACAAATTCTTGATGTCACCACTAAATGTGTGTGTTTTATTTTTCTCCATTTACCTCTGCGTTAAGTCGTATAATTTGGATGGTACAAAACATATAAGCAAAAAATGGCCCGGACAATGTTTCCTGTAGTGTATAGTAAATATGAGTGGGCAAGAAGAAAAAACGTGAAAAAAGTGAGCACTAGCATGAAATTGTCATTCCATAAAATATTGTACAACATGTCATGTATGATGACCCTCCGATCATATTTCCTAAGGTAATCCATCCTGCTTTTTCTCATCAGCGAATCAACACGAAATGAAATCTTTTGTGGCTGCACTGATACATTGGAAGTAAATACTGTAATAGTGCATCAGGATTTAAGCGAAAGGTGTCTTGACCAAAAGCACCTGTTATTATTTAACTGAGTTTAGTCAACTGAAACTAGACTTGTTGATCAAAAGACCTACTTTTACATGCTTTCGGATTAAACTATCGTGGCTGAAGCCTTATGAATAACACAAATGCCACATTAGAGTCATATATATATATCAAAGTCAAAGTAAGCTGTATTTTACATCGGTACATGTTTAAAACATTCAAACATTAGCAGGGACTGCTAGTCACCGATAAGACAAGTAAATGTATATATATATATATATATATATATATATATATATATATATATATGTATAAACTAACTAAAAATAATAATGTATACCTTAGAATGTACATACAACGGCCATAACAAGGGAGTGTCACACTTGGAAACTATAGGTTACAAAGGGCACACTTACACTTTACCTGTTGCTATGTATTAACAAGTTTTTCAAAGTTAGTGGGGCTGACTGCCTTACGGCAGTGTGCAGGCAGGTCATTCCAGATTCTGGGTGCCGGGGAGCGTAAGGAATGTTTGCCGAAAAATTGAGTGCGCATTGTGGGGGATATTTTAATGCTATGTTTTCTTTCCCTCTGAGATTATAATTAGACTGACAAAATCTGAAGAAATCCTTCATATATGAAGGACTGATGTTATTTATACATATGTAAACCTCTGTTGCTAAGCAACGTAAACGATTTAGACGTACGGTGGTAATTCCTGCTTTGTTTAAGAGATTGTCATGATCACATTTGAAGTCCCTAAACACAAATCTCAAACCTCGTAACTGAAATTTTTCCAACCTTTTTGAATTTTGGACACTGCAGAAATACCACACAAGTGGACAATAATTGAAGTTTGCTAAAACAAAGGCCCTAAAAACTTTGAGCTGAGTACTTTCTGACAGAAAAGAACCAATTCTTCTGAGAGCATTTAGTTTTACCTCGGCTTTTTGGGAAGTTTCAAAAAAAGGTTGTGAAAAGATAACATATCATAAATGGTTACCCCTAGACTTGCACAAGTCCCTGGTGCATGTCCCCATTTTCCCATCCCGCGGTCCCACCCAGAAGTGCGATACATTTTCCCCTCCACAAAGTTAACTGAGTAATATTATGCCAACTACACGGTGTTATTAAGTAGGTCCTACTATTATTTTTTTTTTTAACTGGTCGACACTGCCGCCGTGTCGGTTTCAACAGTAGCAGCTATTGAGTCCTGGTCAGTTCTTATCCCATTATCATTGCGAGTGGAAAGTGGCCTTCGATGAATGCATGGCTAGTCACTGGCCACTCAAGCGAGACAAAGCGGACCGTCTCCCTCCGGCTGCCGACACCAGGACGCCTTCTGCCTGACGCGGTGCACTGCAATTAGACAATCCTTAATCCTTCATTACACAGTAGCTCAATTAACAGCTTCTGAAGAGGAGTGCGTTATGACCGCTCGCTTGTCTGTGTGATAAGAAACACAGTGCAGACCGCCCGGCGCTAATCATCTGGAGTCAATGTTATCTGGTTATATACACGTTCCACGCCAATCAGCTGGGTAAAGCTACGACGTGTGTTTACTTAAAATTTAATTTGGCAATGAATTTGATTTTAAATAGAATACGGAGGGCAGTCCAGTGAGACTTGAGCAAGTCTAGGTTACCCCCAGAAAATCTACAGGTGACTCCCACACGATGGAAATATAATCTAAATCCAAAGATGTATTTACTGGTTTTCGATTTGGTGCAAGAAAAATGCAATGAAACTTTTTGGGATTCGCCTGCATAACGTTCTTGTGAAACAAGTCTTTGGCTTCTACACCAGCAATAACAAGAGCTTTCCTGAGGTTTTCAATGTCAGGGTCACTTGCAGTGAGAGTATTATCATCTGCATATTTTTTTCAGATTTGTACTCTTTATTGAGTCATAAATGTCATTAATAAAGATGTTGAATAAGATCGGCCCAAGAATCGATCCTTGAGGCACACCATTTATAATATGTTCCCAGAGACCAACAGTTGAGCCGACCTTCACTCTTTGTTGCCTGCATGAGAGATAACTACCAAGGAGATCTAAGGCACCTCCAGACAAGCCATATGCCCTGAGTTTGGCAAGCAGTAGGTCATTGGGAATACAATCAAAAGCCTTAGAAAGATCCACCATCACAGCACTAACATGTTTCTTGGTATTCAGTTGTTGGCGCCATTCCTCAATCAAATCAACCAAGACATGTTGGCAGTTATAATATTTTGTAAAAGCTGAAATCATAATCGAGAATAAATTCTCAAAGTACTCACTCAGCTGTTCGGCCGTAAACCTCTCCTATAATTTGGAAACAACTGGAAGGACACTCACAGGTCAATAATTTGCTTTGACCAGGTTGTCTTTCTTTTTACATATAAGGGCAACACTGGCCTTTTCAGGTTATCAGGGAAAAATGACTTGATACTGTTTGGTTCAAAAGTGTGGCTATGTGAATACCTGTGCAGACTGAACACTGTACACTGTTTAAGCAATTTAGCTGTTAACCCATCATAACCCGAGGCTTTTTAAAGGCTCAACTTTTCGATTTTCTTAGTCATATCCTCTGCTGTGACTTTCGAAAAATTGAAAATTTTCTCGCTTTTTCCACAAGCAGTTATTGCTAAAGTACTAGGATGCCTTGAGAAGTCTCTGTTTGTTCCACCAGTGGTCCTGTCCTAGAGTGAACAGGATTTACACACACACACACACACACACACACACACACACACACACACACACACACACACACACACACACACATATATATATATATCGCTTATGGTATGATTTGACTATAGCTCGTTTTTCAATAAAGGAATTTGTGCTGTCAATTTGGCACTGCGCAGACCGGCGAGACAGACATCCACCTACAATTACTTTCCCAGTCCAATTGCTGGCAAAGCTGTCGATGGAAACAAGGACACGGAATTTTTAAAAGGCAGCTGTTCCAATACGGTTGTCGCTCCTAGACCCCCGGCTGCTTGGTGGGTGGTGTTTTTAGACCAGGAATACCACATTACAAATGTTACAATCACATGGCGAAATAAGTACGGTAATTACCCTTTTCTCCAATTAATTTATATAACAAGTGAAAGATCTTTTGAGCGTATTCGTTAATGCACCCTGATCAACTAATCTGGCATTGAATGGATGAGGCGACGCCACCGCGACAGGCCTGACGGCCGATTGCCCCCATTCACGACTTACTGCCTCCAAAAGTCAAACTGGGCTCTTGGAAGTTCAGTGCTGGCCAGCGGTGCTTGGCGGGAGGCTGCGGCATACAGTGGGTAAGCGTTGGCAAACCCGTCTTAATTATTTTCGGCGGCAGATTTCTGTTTCCAGCTACTCACTGCCACTGCATTCTTGTTACCACGTGGCCACACGTGTAGCACGAATTTCATTCAACTCGGAAGAAAAATGATTAGTTTCCACATACTGTATACTCTTTGTATAAATTTGTCCTCCTCTCCAAAGCCAGTGGATGTATTATCATGAGGTAGTGATTGGATCTTAACTTGGTCTCCAAATCATTTTTTTAAACACCGAACGGGCGGGACTCGAACCAGCAACGTTCAGAACTAACCATCTAGCGAAAAGTGGAAAAGACACGTTGGATTTGGGCCAAATGCCCATATTTGTCAAAGAATGGAGAAATGAGTGCGGAAATGCCCCAATCGACACGCCCCAGTTCATTCTATTCCGAGATTCTATTGAATCCAGTTGGATTTCATATGATGGTTTCGGAATTGTTACAGATCAGAAACTGTACATCCATAGGTCAGTGATCATAACAGAAGCACTGCAAATAGGGCCATTGATCGTGGCCCTAATCGACACGGCTCAGTTCAGTTTAGTTTTATTACTGTACTGGGCTCTCTCGCTGTTCCAGATCGGGAACTGTGCATCTGTAGGTCCATCAGCATCAAAGGAGCACCGACGATTGGTGCCATAAATGTGATGATGGTTTTTTTAAATTAAATATTGAAATTGCATAATTACTAATACTATGTCAGCATGGTGTATTTCAGAATACCATCATAAATGCTCAGGATATTTGTTTTGTTTTGCTAATTTAACAGTCATCAAGCATAGATCAGTTGTGCACAAGTCTTTCAGAGTTATATGTTTGCAGATTCGCGTCAGTTAAATTGATATGTGAGTCTCGTTATTTAAACTGCAAGTAAAATTGCCGTGTTGCTATTCAGATTTCATAAAGCATATTCCCTTTTTACTGCACATGTTAATTTAATCATTGATTGATCTATGTATAGTTGTTTCACTGATTCTGGTATTTAAATATTTATTCTTACCCATTCATCTATTTATTCATTCACTCACATACGAATCGAATAAATCTTCAAATTATAGGAACATGATAGTTTGTAAATTTGACAGAGGCATGGATCCTGTTATAAGCTATACACATATTAAGATGCGGAAGTTTGATATATTCATTATGCAAAACATCGTATTGTTGGTTTGTCTCATCAGCTGACCAGTTGAACGGCGCCGAAATTTTAATTGGGAGCAGCTTCGAAGGATCAAAACTGGAAAGAAAAAGTTTTGTAAAGTGTGCAGATATATGGGGTTTGCCCTGGGCAAACGCCCCCCAAAGCAGCTTTAACTGTCAGGAAAAAAGGGGATCATCTGTATCGATCTATCAGTCTAAAATTGCTGCGAGTTATACAATTGTACACACGTGTGAAGTGGAAGTGTTCGGTTTTAAAGGTAAGAACATTTTTCTATAAAACCAAAGTAAAGTGTCATGTTTATTCAACGATGGTATTTTTGTCCAGCATTGCAATGACTCATACTTTTATGTGTAAAGCATTCATATGTCTGGACGTCTGGTTACATTAAAGTAGGATTTTTAATGGTTAAGGGATAACGGCTCAGGTAGAAGCAGCGGGTTGGTGCTTTTGTGTTTACTGCCGCCGTCAATCAGTCGATTGTATCTGCATAAGCTTAACACCATCCCTTTGCCCTCACACCGGCCAATACCGGATGCCGTTCAAATATCGTCTGCTTCGATGTTTTCACCAATTTCAACAGTAACGAAATCAATTTGAATGGAAATCGTCGAGGAGACCTAATCATATAGCATTATATTACTCGGACCTCAGCACCAGACCCGTGCAGAGGAAAGCTATTGACCCAGTTTTGATTCAAAGGGAAAGGTTTATCCTCAGGCGAACGAAACAAAGTTCTGAGATTTGAAAGCAAACTCTGGACGTTTACTGAACTAAGAGTACCGAAGTAATAACTAAGACAACATGTGCCCCTACTAAGGTTCATGAACTTTCGGCTGCGCATGCGCTAAGGGTTGTAGATGACTCAATTCTGGTTGACGTATAAATGATGACTCAATTCTGGTAATGGCTGAAGAAAATGGGTAATTTAAAGTGGATCATTTTTAAGAAGATGAATCACGGTTGATGTAATGGGACCATGGAAGGGAGTGTAGTGACTCACTTCCGGTTGACCCATGACAGGTGACTTAGTTCCTCTAACGAATGAAGGCAACAGGTCCAAATGAATTTTATTATTTTGATTAGTATGACTCTTGAGTGATGTAATGGGACTCCGGGGATGGGACCATATGAGCTGGGTGCAAATGACTCGCTTTTGATAATGGATGAAGACAACGAAACGATGCTTTTGAATAGGATGACTCAATGGTGATGCAATGGGGCAAATGCGCTGGTGCACTTCTCTCAATGATAGATAGATGGACAGACAGATAGACAGATAAAAAGATAGATATATAATTAGATAGATAGATAGACAGACAGACAGACATATAGATAGATAGATAGATAGATTAACGTACAGAAATAAGAAGATAATGCAAGTGTAGCTCTTGTTGCCCGTGCGATGGATGGACAGACAGACAGACAGATAAAAAGATAGATATATAATTAGATAGATAGACAGACAGACAGGCAGATAGACAGACAGATAGATAGATAGATAGATAGATAGATAGATAGATAGATAGACGGATAGATAGATTAACGTACAGAAATAAGAAGATAATACAAGCGTAACTCTTGTTGCCCGTGCGATAGATGGACAGACAGATATACAGATAAACAGATAGATATATAATTAGACAGACAGACAGACAGACATAGGGACAGACAGACAGACAGACAGATAGATGGATGGATGGATGGATGGATGAATGGATAGATAGATAGATAGATAGATAGATAGATAGATAGATAGATAGACAGACAGACAGACAGACAGACAGACAGACAGACAGACAGACAGACAGACAGACAGACAGATAGATAGATAGATAGATAGATAGATAGATAGATAGATAGATAGATAGATAGATAGATAGATAGATAGATTACAGAAATAAGATAACACAAGCGTAGCTCTTCTAGCCCGAGCGGAACTCCCCTGCCCATGATTAACCAAAATTAGGGGCATAACGTGCATATTTTCCTCGCTAGTGTGTTTTAATAGGTAACAGACGGGTTTTTTCTCGCGAAAAAAATGTAAGGCAAGGCTGGAGGAACAGCTAACCACTACCATCCCCCCCCCAAAAAAACAATACAATATGATGTGGTGGAATGGTCGTGCTGTCCGATTCAGCCTAGAGGTATCCCGGCCTGTCCAATATGATCATTGGCTTTAACTTTATTATATGAGAAAATAATTCAGAGCTTGCCAGAAATTGCAAGTGAATAGTACAATCATAGCAAGCTGGCATAAATGGTCGAATTTTTTTAAACAAACAGTTTGTCCATGTGAAAGGTAAAAAAGATTTAGACCAAGTATCTTGCGTATTAACAAAGCTTATGATTAATCTTTAAGTGGACATGATTCCTACTTAGTCTGGCATGTACACTCTACTGTTAATTTCAAGGATGATCCATGCTGATATTATTAAAGAACTTTAAAAAAGATGTTCAGGATTTACGCCAGAAATTTTAAAGTCTGTTCTCACAAATATGATCAAATTTAAGCGAGTTGACAATCTGCTTACTGACGAAACAAAGACGACACTCAGTAAAAGAAAATATGACGTCATTCAAGTTGACTGATTTGAAAGCATAAGGAATCTGGAAGTCACACGTTTGGCGTTCCGTGATGGGTTTATTCAGCAGCATTTTCCATGTAGTAATAGAGATCTTCAGCTTTCTACCTACCACAGATCCCAGTAAAGGACAATGCCTCGAATTCGAAATATGACATTACATGGTGCAGACGAACCGTAGTGAGAGAGACTGGCGATCTGTTTAAAAATTAATGTTCGAAAGCAATATTAATTACAGAGGACGCTTTTTTGTGGTAGGAACGTTTACTAACGACGCCATGAACTAACCTGGACTTCCATACACAAGCAGAATTACTCTGCGCCCATCAGGAACATTTAACACAATGGTGAGGAAGATGCCGTACGCGTTTTGCGTCCCGCATCGCTCCATCAGGTACAACTTCAGCGTAATTGGAATCTAAAAATTAAGTTATCTCACTGTTGTGTGTGGGATAAAAAATTCTCGTTCCAGACAATTATTAAGTTTACCGAAGCGTTTCTGAGCATCAGTGAAGTTAATAGGGAGGCCTCTCCGAGGGTGCTTTCAAAGAATAGATCATTAAACATTTTATAGTTATCGTCCCACAGGTCAGTAACTTTTTCGTCAAGCACAGACAAGCGAGGGCGATTGAAAACTCCATGTTCAAATTTCCTAAATTCATTTATGTCAGCAACGGGGGCTGGAAGGCTCGATTCTACTTCTCCGGGGCAAGCTGAGACACACATACACTGACGACGTTGCTGACGTCAGTTTTGGCATCCTATCGCTGACAGTCCAACCAAACTTGTATCTTATGGTGTCAGGTTGGTCAGGCAACCCGCTGTAGACTTCCTATGGGGTTGTCAACTTTTTGACAATTTATGCTGGCAGACAAATCAAGCTCACGTAAGTGAGGATGATCATTGGGGTCTGTCGTACCTGTTGACGCTGGAATATGAGGGATCACTATCACTCCCGACAAAACCACGGACTCTTGACCGGATGTGACGTTAAATGACACCGGCTTTGAAACAATGGGAGTTGTACCACTCATTGTCTTGCTGCAACTGCAAATGAACAGCAAGCTTTCCTGTGCAAAATGAAAACGATGAGAATGTGTCTATGGACAAGCTATATCGAGTGCGGGTAATTGTGTCCCCAGAACGGAACACACGAGTCTGTTCTGTGGGCCCGGGATCTGTTGAGCACGAATCGACGGCAAAAAGCAAGACCCCACGAATGTGTTTTGTAACTTAAAATCCTTACAGAACTCAGCGTAAATTTACTTGACAATTTAAACACGCATAAACATTTATATATATTTTATGTTAAATTGAACTTCTAAGCATAGAGAACATTGTGGCAGGATCTACATTTATAACCACCTCATGTCAGTGCCAGTAAATTGGCCAATGCACCTCGCGTGCTTGCCTGCGAAGCGGCCTAGTGTTATGTGACAAACATGAACAAGAACATTAGAGTCTACTTCGTAGACAACCAACGTGCATATTAAAGCTACAATAATAAAACGCATGATAAAATACTTTGTGATTCCAATGAGATTTCACGACGGTAAATAACAGGTTGAAACCCCGCAAAATTTGGAAGCAAAATCGACGGAAAAGTGACAAAACGAACTTTTAGTCTAATGTGCCTGCAAGATATATACATCAAACGTGATGGCAAAAAGGGACATAAACCCCAATACGCCCGAGGGCGGGTTATAACGTGAAAAAGCCCCCCCCCCCCCCCAACTACTGGCATACAGCGGGTGCCAGTTGACGAAGCGGGGTGCTGCCCTTTTATATCAGGGGGAAATATACTTTCTATTTAAATCCTTGCGGTGTCACAGTAAAGTAAGGACACGAACAATTACAGGGCAAAAACCACAATGGGCCAAAAGGGGAAAGGCAGCTAGCAGGGATTGAAATCCAACGTCGCCAAACCAAAGAACCCACCCCCCCTCAAAAAAAAAAAAAAAAAAAGAACCCCCCAAAAAAGAAAGGTGACTGCGCACAGCCATAAAAAAATGGAATACGGCTTATATATATATATATATATATATATATATATTTTTTTTTTTTTTCACTGAAACATGTCTAAATATGGGCACCATTGGTTCTGGAAAAGTGTCCCCTTATAAAGAGATATTATGTAGGTATATTATTAACTGGCATCACATACAAATAAGAAATTTAAAAAAGTGGTACAAAAGATGTGTTTGTTATGATCTCTTACCTTTACAGATCCTCTTTCCACAGATATATTTCCACATTATGATAATATTCCAGTCAAATAAAAGAGCCATGGTGATCCAATATGTCCATTTCATTACTGACCTGTCAGCCATTGCCGACCCAAATATCCAGAAGTCATGTTCATATATTTTGATAAAATTTTGTCAAGCGATGTTGATGAAAAGTGATAAGGTTTTAGTACTTCAGTTGTTATCACCTCTGATGGAATCATTTATAATCTTTCATGCCCGGAACTAACATTGAGCGTAGTGAGTCACTAATATTTTCAAGCACTTCCTCACGGACGAGGTTGAATATAAATCTGTGTTGGGCTGGGTCTTTAATAGAATCTTGGAAAGAGCAGTCGGTGGGTGGAGTAGCAATTTGAGATGCCACCCTGGGTTCTTCGTCTGTTCAATTTGTGTTAAACTACTTGCTATCAAAGATTTATCGGATAAGGTCTTATCATTTATTCTAAAAGAACCAGGAAAACTGTTTTTCTGTTCCATTTGATTTAAAACATTGCTCACTCAGCCAAGTATTCTTGATATAATTTTATATCTTTGAATATAGGAGTGAAGATAATCTTTTTTTGCTACTCAAATACTGTGTTATAATATTCTATTATAGGTATTAAAGTTTGTCAGCCGGATTTGACACTTGAAACACTTAGCAGAAATCTATCTAAGGTAAATTCCCACCACGTTTGACGCGGATCTGGCTGACAGTTTTTGAGAGGTCGAAAATGTAAATTTCATTGAAATCCTCATTGATTTACCTGGTAATCAGCAGGAAAGTATTATTAACCGACATATGCCAGAATGTAAAATATCAAGGATCCAGAGCATGACCACCTGGCGAATAAATTTGTTTGATCGGTCCGGAAGGTACATTTCCACTAACGTTCAGAGCTGTCTGACCGACGGTTTTCGCGAAGTCGGAAAACAGACCACGGCAGCACCTATTAAAAACCTCAAAGTTTAAGGATTCACAAAAACGGTACCTATGGAATTGTAAAGCCATATGCCAAACGCTTTCAGTAAAGAGAATGTTGGAAGATTTCGCTAAGAAAAACTTGAAAAATCGGGAAAAGAAATCATTAGAGGGTTTGACCATTTGAACAAATTTAAAAGAAACTAATACTGTGTATCCCCACCAAGTTTGAAGTGGATTTGGCCAACGGGTTCAGAAAAGCTGTAAATGTGAATTGTGGACGGATAACGGGCAACGGACGCACACGTAAAAAAGGCAGATACATCGAATAATATCAACAGGCTCACAAGTAAACTGAGCTAAAACCAATGTATAACTTCAACTGAGTATAAATCTAAACTGTTTTGAATAGCAGAATATATGCGTGTCGAGTAGCTGTTGTCTGCAAGAAAGTCATACCTTTATTATATCTTATTGCTACAACCTAAACCATGATAATTTCGAAAACTTTAATACAGAAGTTTTGTAGTTTTATCATAAATCTTATTTTTTCCTGAATTATATAAGAATAAAGTACGCAATTATTTCCTAAATTTTTGCCAAAGACATTCTTGTGGAATTCCTAAAATCCTGTTTGATAATATATAACAGTTCAGTATCTTCCAATACTACTCCAATATTCTATAAATTATAGAGATTACAGTATCAAACAGCCAAAAACGAGGCGGACTTTTGAGGGAATATATACCTTGAAGATGCCGTACTTTCTACATGCTGGCTTTTTATGAAAGGTGCTTGCTGGTGAGAGTGGCCTCATAAGTGTGCACAGAATCACAGAATAAGTCACTTTCCTGATTTTGCATTGTATTGAAAGAGCTGCACGAGAAAATCCAAACTTATGACTAAAACATTTTGCCGAAATTGATGAAAACTAAAAATAATGAAAGAAAAATATGGTGAAAGTAAGTATCACCGAATTACTATTCTTTTAGCATCAAAGTATAATTTCAGCATGAGTGCACGTTATCTTTAATACCAGTTCCAGAACAGACCATACAAAAAGGCAGGATCTACCAATTCAATTATCAAGCTCTCGGCCACAGCGAAGCTAAACAAAAATGTTGGAACCGAAACAGAACATTACTGTCTAGTGTGCATGTGGAACACAGAGATATCAAACCTTACTTATCTGGTCAGATGGTACGTCTTGGATTGAAGCAGTCTTGGATCAGCAAAACAGGTAACAAGCCTGAAGTAGGAACAGCCATCCTTCTTACATAAAACATTAAATGATGATCCTGAGCATCTCGTATAGACGATATATACACCATTTTCCCCGGGATAATGAGACAGGGAATCTGTTTCACATATAGGCTTTTACTGTATAGCCATTGCGGAAGCTAGGAAAATGTCCACCTGAGCAAATCTTATAACGATGACACAAAGCAATGTAAACACTTGGAAAGTATGTTTCCATTTAAACATTTTGCCTGATAATGCTGCGACATCAGTCAGTAGTTAATGTCTGGCTTCGTAAAACATGGTAATTAAAACAAAAATAAAAAGTACAGTGGACGACAATTATCTACACAATAGTTTTTTCTTTTGAAGGTTCTCATGAGTCTATGAACAATTGTCAGATATATCAATTTTACATAAAAAGTTCCTTGTTTAATTTTTCGTACTGAAATTATGCAAGTATTCTGCTCTAAATTCTCAGATTTTTTTTAATCTTGCAAAAGATCTCTTTTGTTTTATTACTAATAAAGTTACGTTAATAGTTTGCTAATTCTAAATTGTGTCATGAAATGTCCACCTTTCCTTGTAATTAAGAGTACGCCTCTTGTAAAATTCGGAGAAATAAAATATGGACGTTTTGTTCTAAAGTGGTCTTTGTTATGTTTTTTTTCAGGAACACAGTGCAGCTACATTTTTGACAACGGAACAATTTCTATGACAGCATGTGATGACAGATATGGCTATGTATGCATTAGTGGTAATATTGTTTTTTTTATTTATCACATATATTGATACAGTAATTGCATCAAATGCATCAAATAAATGTGTCATTAAGTACTAAAGGAGATCGATTGAAAAATATTCGGACATCCTATGAAGTCACCAAAAATACTACCCATTTTTCCATAGATATGCAATTAAACACAGGCAATGGTACTATTTTATCATTGATAAGTTTTGCAGTTTTCAGCAGGCGCACACATTCGGCAGATATTTCGAGCCCTAAGGAACATGTAATTAGGCTGCTATTTGCTCAAATTTGCTCATGGTGAAAGCACAATCTAATAAGATCATCTTGGCATGCTAGATTAGCCCACTGCCAAATTTGAGCAAAATACAATGGAACATTCTGGAGATAATGCAGTAACGAGCCCTGACGAGCATGTAATTAGGCTACCATTTGCACAAATTAGGTCATAGTGACACCAAAAAATCTAATCACTTCATCTTGCCAGGTAAGGGAAGTACATTGCCAAATTTGAGCAAAATACATGCAGGCATTCTGCAGATATCGCGGTAACGAGAATAAGGACACCTTGGCGGACATCCGAACGTACAACCCCAACACAAAAAGGGTCCCCCCTATGGGTCGGACACTTAGACATATTCGGACATCCTAAGGGGTTACACACATCAGCCATATTTTCCAAGCAATGGAATTGACATCGGCAAATGGTACTGTTTAATCTTTAATTTATTTTGCAGTTATTAAAAGGATCGTATTGGTAGTTCTTTAATAGCTTGTACTGTCTTGACGATAATTTAGACATAACCACCAGACTGGTGATGTAAACGGTTTTTCTTGCTAATTATAATTTGCGTTTGGTGGTATATATAAACAATGTATATGTATTTAAGTGTGAAGGTGATATATTATTCATCAAACTGGGAAAATAAAACAACTAAAATCATACTTTTAAATTTCAGAGCCGAAAGAACCCTTTGAAACATCTCAGCGACGGTACTCTATTTACATCACAAAAGTAAATTTTTTGCATGCGCAAGAGACGTGTAATTCTTCAAACAAGGCCATTATCAAGCAAAGCGATATTGCTGATATAAGAAAAGATTTGAAAAAGTATGGACTTGAAAGAATTTGGATTTTACGCGGTACGGATTCTCATTATTGTGTTATCCTGCTTGATAAATTATCATTCTTTAGACAAATAAAAGATCATTTGGGTATGCCCAGATCAACAGATGACAATTCAAGCATAAAAAGTGTGGGCCTGGATTGCACCCCTAATTACATGGGGGTATGGGTAGCCACATGCCAATTATTCTGACTTCTGGGCAATATCAAGATATCAGGATCGAATGAACGTTATATTTCTTTGTCAATATGTGCAGTATTATGCTATGAATACAGCATATGGCATCTCTGGCGAAATAATTATAGTACAAATCGGGCAGCTCACATTGTTTGAAAATTTTCCCTGTTTTAGTACATTCAGTCACTTGCATTATGTGATTGGCTATCATAAGTTCCCTAACCCAGCTGTTTCCTGTGTCTTTGTATCTGAAGAATCAGTTTAGCACAGCTCCGTGCCTTACAAAGTCAGCATCATAATTTGCGTCATATTACAGAATGTATATTGAGTGCACAGAACCTGGTATCATTCTTCCTTCCACCCAAGGTATCAAACGCTGCTTCATTTTTAGCCAATTTCAAAGTATTTAACATGCCAAGTTAATAAGGTCATGAGGAGACATATGAATTACAATTAAGCAGGTTTTCTTTGGCAAATTGTCGAGGACATTAACTGAGCAAATAAAGCCTTACCCTTTTTTATCCTAAAAAAATTCACTGGTTTTTGGCGTGGATAACGTTCGTAAACTAAAAAAAAAAGTCACAACCCAAATTTCACCGTTCGCACACAATAGTGTTCATTATCATGAAGATTATATACTGGAATGCATACAAGATCATAATAGTCACAAGAGTTAAAAATAAAGTCTCCATTGATTTTATTTTTATCACTTAGATATAATTGCAGATGAAGCAAGCGGTAAAAATAAGTAGAGAGGAAAGAGGAATCTTTCACCTTTGCTAATCATCCCTGCTCCAATCCCTCCAAATCGCTTGGATTGATATTGTCATTTGCATGAGTGTTTCGGCTAAAATTGTTCATTAATAAAGAAAATTTTTAAGAACAGTATATAAAAAATACCTATCATGAAAGCATGGCCAAAGTCAATAACTCTCCTTGACCTGGATCGGATACCGCTAACTCAGTCTCACTCTGCGTGTGAAGGGATGCTATTTTACTCACCATTCCGATTTACCACATTACCGTGAATTAATGGAAAGATGATTCATTACACAAAGTTTGGCTGGCATGGAGCTGCATCGTGATGATGGAAAGTTTGCATTTTCTCACATATGCACATGTTTGTGAAATAATCATTAATCAAAAGTAACATGATTTTTAGATTCGGCATATTTATTTAAACCTGTTGAAAGCACATATATTTGCTGGTATATGTTATTTTCAGCCCATTACCTTAGGTCCATGATGATATTAATATACTTTGGTGAATCTTATGTCTTAAACATTTTTTTCTTGAATTGGTTTCAGAAACACTGTGTGTGGATAATTCGATAAAGAATTGTGTGGCATATAATATAAGTTCCGACAGTGTGCCGCTTGACTTGACTTGTACAGACACTTACGCCTTTTTGTGTGGGGAAGGTAAGATTTAAATTGCTTTTGAAATGGAGCACAATACATATTTATTTTTATATAAATTATCACAGACACGCACAACCATATATATATATATATATATATATATATATATATATATATATATATATATATATATATATATATATATACATAAGTGTGTGTGTGCGTGTACGTGTGTGCGTGGCCTGAGATGTTACCAGATATCATTCACCCATCTGTGTCACCTAAAACCTTGCTATTTTTTCACCTCAACACTATGTGGTTATGGTTTCGATTTATCAAAACGGAATTTTATCTTGCTCAAATGTCATTCATTTTATTTCATTCTTCTGACTTGTAGGATATTTGACGACAAAGATGACATTTTGTATTTCATCAGATTTGTATAATGCATCAGAAAAAATGTCAACATGCTTTAATATATAATAATGTGCAGCTTTAAAACTACTTACACGCTCGAATATGACATAAAATTTAATTCAAACTGTATCTGCAGAAAAGCGAAGAAACAGAAAACTACCAAGTTGATCGCATTGTGAAAAATATTGTGCTTAAAATGTGTTTTCTATTTTGTGTAATGTAGACAAGTTTCGGACACCCGTGGGAAGTACAGCCATAAAAGCAACAGGTATGCACTTTAATCAATGATATTTTTTCATTAACTGCAGGTATGTTTATGTCATGGTTATTAAATATAAATAGACTCATAATTGATGCTTTATTGCAACATTTACCACGCATTTCACGCCACTGTTCATTACTGCTGCCTCTTACGTTCTTTGGATATCAGTAAGTGATACACGAGACCCCCTTGAAGACTGCCCATTATATCAGTTATAACTACCGTGAATTCTTAAATGGAAGCAGCGGCGTTTGCTGGAATACATTTTATATTTTTGTAAGTGAAGATGATGAAGTCAGGGTGCGTCTTCTAATGAAGAGTTTCCCTGCATCATGACCTAATGAGTTGTTATGGTAGCTTCAAGAATACACATGCCAAGAACAAACAGCATCATAAGGTCAACTGATAATAAGAAGGATAGCATTTTTAACATACATACTTCTACTGATAAAATACCGATTGAAAGAAGGTAATAACATGCTTTTGTAATGTTGATAAAATGACGTAAAACGTGTGACAATGGAGGAAAGAAAAACGTAGCATGGTCATACAATGCAAAATTTGCGCAAGTCGCACACATGAAACTCAGGCGGGAACTTTTCATTTTGAATACATTACCTTTGCGCCTGGAAGTCAGGACGCGTAATCATTACCTTTGCGCCTGGAAGTCAGGACGCGTCTTCTATTAGGGGTTTCTGCTGCACAAAATGAGATTACAACCTTGTAGATGTCCCGAAGTCGTGGTGCGTCTTTTCATAGAGATGCGTCTTCTTATCACACATATCTTTGTGATTGTATTATGCGTGACTCTCTAAATGACATAACTGTCTTCCGCCCCAAAACGGAAACATAAATGGACTTTTGCTTCAAAATGGAACATATTTGCAAGCACCAGTAACACTGGTAAACGGAGTTTGACACATTTTGGGGACAGTCGACGGCACTAACTGGCTATTGACGCAGCAACCAGCACTTTTTACATGCAGTAGAGTCTGATGGTGTTAGGCAGTGGTCTCTTATATTGCCGCCCACCATCGCCGACGCTGCCTGTTGCTTTGAATATCCGAAGGAGCACTTAGTTGTTTTCCAAATGCAAAAGTCAGTGAGCACAAGGATGCAATTTTTCCTGGGAACTGACAAACAGCGCAGAAGGATTACATTACAACTGTAAGTCACCAGGTCAGTTGACAGAAAATCTGACAGATACACAGGTTATTATTTTCATTTCATAATGAGGATTTGCCTAGAGTTTACTGTAAACAAAGCATTGCGTATGGTTAATCTAAAGTTACTGGAAATGTCCAAGGGAAACACATGCAAAACTAGTCAAAAAAAAAAAAAAAAAAGTGTTCTGACAAAAACAGATCCACAGTTTAACTTATCCCTCAAACAAACATGGGTAACGTCAATATTGAGACATTCAAAGTTGTGATACATCTAGAGCCCCTAGCAGTACTTAATAAAAGTACTTCCCAGTTATGACACAATTTGATCAGAAAGTTTTGATAAACCTTTTGCCCAGAAAAGAAAATGAAACTGAAAGGAGAAACCAAGCAATATAACATTAGATTTCGACACGGTGAGACAGTCAGAACTTTTTTAAAGCTTCCCCTGTACCTAATCGCATGCAACATTTATGGTGCATAAACATAATAATGAGTACGTTGACAAAAATTAAATATATTAACCACGCATGGGCGATAGTGTATGAATACAGTCATATAAGGTGAGGTGCATGAATAATGGCCCATAATGCTCGGTTAGTTTTGTTTCCAAGAAACAATGAAGTTTGAAGTTGTGTGACACACAAGAAACGATGTGTGCTGTTTTTAAAGTTGTGTCACATGGAAATGGAAAAAACTTGGACCTTGTATATTGTTATGGATTTACGTTGTAAATCCCCTATAGGGATGGGAAGATGTTTATTTCTACCTTAAAGTCTTATTATGTGAAGGCTAAGCAGAGCTCTCCACATTGGAGAGTCCTTTTGTTTAGCACACCAATGATCACAATTGTTGATTTGACAACCGGTTGTGTTCGGTGCATAACTTATCTCCACTAAATAATAAAATATCATAGTCGAAAATCAGTCCAAGTGGAGAACTGTTCAAATCGTGACAAATTCGTCAATATCAACTTCAACAGACATGATTTCAAGACTTTTTCTTTTTTATTGAGCACTTTCACAGAATATATATCGTACAACAGTTATCACAGAAACACATAAAATATACTGTAATATAGTATGTAATGTCAGAGGGAGCAAATTACATTGTCAAGCCTTTTCTACATTTTACCACCTTAATTTCTTGATCACCAAATTTTAAACCAGTGATATCCTTCTTGGCCCTCATCAAATGAGCCACTGGTTCAATTGCTTGAATGTAAAAGAAAAGGGCAAGATGCCATCCTTGTTCCACACCCCTGGTGATAGAAAAAAATTGAAGAATATCCATTGTTAATGACACAACTGGAGGCTCCATCATATAATATGTGAACCTATTTTCAAAAATGGGTGCATAGCAAAATGCAATAAGAACGTCATTAATGTACTTCCACTCTGTTTTATCAAAAGCCTCTTCAAAATCTGTTAATGATGATTATCTTGATAAACTCCTTTCATTATAATACTGAGTACCGTCTGTAATACGTCTGATGTTTTCTCCAATGAATCTCCCTTTGATGTGACCAGTTTGATCCCCATGTATTAGGTAAGGTAAAGATTTTTTGCAGTCTGAAAGCTAAGACTTTAGTAAGAATTTTATAATCAATATTTAAAAGTGATAGAGGTCGCTATTCTTTTTTTTTAGCAAAGTATGTGAGTTCTCTTATTTTAGTAAAAGAGAAATTATACTTCTATGTTGATCAATGGACAATTTGTTCCCCTCGACAGCATAATGAAAGCTATAAAAAAGAAAATCCTCTATACCATTTCCTCCAAAATTGTAAAATTTGGCAGCATAGCCATTTGAACCAGGGGTGTTACCAATATAAAAATGAAGTCTGTCGCTGTTGTTGTCATTAGCATGTCACAGCGCGGTTGTTGGTAGGCATTTTCGCGATAGCGACGTTATGAAAAAATGCCTACCAACAACCGCGCTGTTACATGCCAATGACAACAACAGAGACAGACTTCATTTTTTATATTTATATTCATATTAACATTAATACTACAATTAAATTTGTCATGAATATTTGTGCGTACAAGTTTTGATAGCCACTGCGAAAGAATTTTTTGTTTATCAGTGGGAGGAGCTATGGGTGTGGCCAGCCGCTTGATACGTAGTAAAGTAGGCACTGGCACGTGCCGTGCTGTGCATGATGTTACCATCGATTGATGAAAACAAAATTGGTCCCTATTCTTTCAATGCTAACAACAATTCCGAATGTAAATATTCTTAAATAATTTCAAGGCGAAAAGGCATTCCTGCATTGTCAACGGACCATCACATGCTGTCTTTATAAACATCATAAACATTAGGGATATGTGAATTTTTTTTTATTAGATTTGAACAAAACGTTCATGTTTAGTTGGGCATATATTTTCATAAAACATTCCCCCATCTTGTAACATATTGCGTTTGTTATCTCCAAATTATTTCTCTCCAACGTTGTGATGCATTTGTTTCTTGATGGTTTCTCTTCGCAAGACCAAGAAGATATTTTCTACCTTTTTCTCCTAATTCTTTTATAACGAGCAGGGCTAGTTTCTCAACTCTTATCTAAATTTGGGGTCAAATTAGTGTTAAAATCCTCGCCGCAATTATGTTTAAACCACAATAATCTTGTAGCAGTTCATACAGATATATAAGAAAAAACCGAAGACGACATATTTAACATGCCGCCCAATATCCTTTGAGATTGAAGGGGTTAATATAAAAATGAAGTCTGTCTGAAAAAGATGCCTACCAACAACCGCGCTGTTACATGCCAATGACAACAACAGAGACATACTTCACCTTTGTATATTTATATTAACATTAATGCTAGAATTAAATTTGTCATAAATATTTGTGCGTAAAAGTTTTGATAGCCACTGTGAAGGACCTTTTGTTTATTAGTGGGAGGAGCTCTGGATGTGGCCAGCCGGTTGTTTCGTAGCAAAGTAGGCACTTGCACGTGCCGTGCTGTACATGATGTTACCATCGACTGATGGAAACAAAATTTGTCCCTATTCTACCAATGGTAACAAAAACTCCGAGTGTAAATATTAAGCAGTTAATGCACATGACAGACCATCAGATAGAGACATTAAGAGGATACTTTTTGATTTACTCACCTTACTCTCCTTGTCAGTATAGTACATGGTGGCCGAGCCTAAGGGATGGAGGAAATGAAACCTTCATATATTGCCAATATTCACAAAAGGTGGAAAAAAGAAAAAACAAAAAGGCTTTCAAGCGCGAACACATCCAATCACCTGTCAACTTTGTACATTCAGTGACCAATACATGTAACATACGGAAATAACAAGTGTACAGAAAACACCTGACTATTGTGTTCAGGTTAAAGTCATCCCACCTGCATAAGAGACCGACCCCTATGCATATCATCTGCAAGGAGACATCACGGAGACTGGCCTGACAAGGAGTGAAGATGTCAGTATAAATAGGCTCCCCTATTTGAAATCTGAATGCTGTGTCAAATCAATACACATCAGGCACCTGCATGTGGCATCCTTCACCCCTGAAACAGAGAAGTAGTTGTAAGACCCTATAAGATGAAGAGGGATAAGGACTTCATGTATGGGACAGCCCATCAAATGTTAAGCACTGCATGGTATAACCTAATTATTCCAGCTTGATATCTGTAACGTTCATGTACGCATACAGTCCCATGAAAACAATGGTTTAAGTACTAGAATGCTGTACTCAATTCATGAGCGACCAATATAATATCATTAACTACCTGAGGTGGAGAAAACATAAAACATAGTCAGCTTAATGACTGCAAAGTACACGTGATGTCCATCTAGGAATAAACGTTAGTCATGCTACTTGTTTGTTACACGCGACTAATACTCACATGTGTCATAAAGCACCTAAGGTGGAAAAAAAGTAGTTGTGATACCCCACAGGGTTCAGAAGTAACTTTTGTGTGTAACCAACCATAAAAAAATGAATGGAGAGTCAACAAGTGACAACAAGAATGTGGCGACCCAAGCAGTGATGACCCTTTAATGAACACCTGATCATTGTTCTGAGCTTGATGCATAGGCTGTACAAATACATGCAAGTTCTACTAGGGGTCATTTGTCTGGGTACATGACTACTGGACTCAAGTAATATTCACATGTATGGTATCATACGCCACTGAAGGTAGAGGAAACATAACTATAAGACGCCTCAGATCTAATGGGTTAATAAGTATCTAAATGCATGTAACAGATTATCAAATAAAAATGTAATATAAACAGCCGATCACCTCAATCAGCCGAATGTCTGTAAAGTAAATGTACGCGTAGGGTCCATAGAATATCACTGGATTATGGGTACTTGCTTGGTGTTCTCATATAACACATGACATATATAACAGAAGGTGGAGAGAACATAAATTATTGTACTCAGCTTTCATAATGACCGCAAAGTACCAGTACATGTTACATCTACTAAGGGACATTGGTCCATATGCAAGTACGTGATGGTATGTTCGATTTCTCTCTCTCTCTCTTTCTCTCTCTTGCTCTCTCTCTATAAATAATGCACTTTAATTCTGCACTTGTGGTGTCCAAACTGACAGATTTGAGTTGTGCATGAGACCATGGATGTTGAACTGATATGAGAATCTGCAGTAGCTTCTTTGGAATACAGAACTCATTTTGTTGACAACAGCTTTGATAATTTGAAGGTTTCTGTATCATTGCAAGGGAATATACAAGTTTCCTACTAAAAGTAAATCAGAATCAGTGGCTTTGTCGATATGGCTTTTTTGCTTTAGGCATCCAAAATATTTTGAATTAATGCGTACTTTAATCAATACTTTAAAGTTGACAGCACTTCTGTGGAATTTCAGTGTGAAAGAATAACTTTAACATGCCACTCTCACATGGATTTAATTCTCCAAAATGAAATATTATTTGTTTTTAATAAAAACGTTGTTTGCCATTCCATATAATACAGGTAGACCTGAACATTGGACCACCGTTGGGATGACAACCATACCGGGCACTATCACAACATCCACAGGTATAATGAGCATGTAAAGATTATCTATATGTATGTGTATGATAAACTTTAATTTACTTCAATGCCATTAAGTATTGAAACTTAAAAGTCCCCAGGCATAAAAAGTAGGCACTGAATGGCAAGATATTGAACAACTGAATTCCCTGAGCAGTGACTGTATTAATATGCGTTCTCAGGAAGCGGCAGCCGATCTACACAGAAATGTTTATACTGGTTTACCAGCGTAAGTATCAAGTAAATTGGCTTCCTCAGACTGAGTTAGAATGTATTACACACGCTGTTTCACATTTGGTGGTCCGATTACTGTCCCTAACACACAATGGAAACATGCAAATCCTGCAAACATTTCCTTGTTTGTGTTTTGTGTGTGTGTGTGTTTCAAAATCAGGCAGGCGTTAAGGTAATATACCTTACGTTCCGCTGGTACTAGACTGTTTACGCCTTGTACTTCAGAAAAACATGTTAATATCTGTGAAAAGTCAGCAGATCTTTCCACGTGAATTTTGAGAGGCGGTATTAGGTATACTTTCACAGCACAGTTCTGTTCCTTCAAGGGGCTTTCATACATAACAAAAGTAATTTGCACATTTCCATGCGTAATCCAATAAACGCAATAAAAGCAGTCGTGCCATCAATTAAACATTTTTATTGGGAAACAAAGCTGTGAATCAGAACTTGACATGAATCGAGTAAAGTGTCAGGACACAATCTACAAAATCTGTCAGGCAGTAATTTGTGGTCTCTCATGCAAGTTATCGATGTAAATTCTTCCTTATCCAGCTGTACTTATTGGCAGGTTTCACTATCTATCTATCTATCTATCTATCTATCTATCTATCTATCTATCTATCTATCTATCTGTCTGTCTGTCTGTCTGTCTGTCTGTCTGTCTGTCTGTCTGTCTGTCTGTCTGTCTGTCTGTCTGTCTGTCTGTCTGTCTGTCTTGTCGATTGATCGATCGATCGACCAATCCATCTCTCTAAATATATGTATATATATATATACTTGAAATGTAAAAAAAACAGGAACACATGTAGAGACACGTTTTTGCAGAACTAATGGTGATCCTTTAAAACAGCTTTCAATGATGGGAAATGGCTCTTAAACAAGCCTTCTTGACGAGAAAGTCAAAGAAAAACATCAGGTCACAAAGGCCCAATTTTAATTTGCAAAACATCCATATTTACAAGAATATTTACAGGATAAGTTTGGTATACTGTGTTGGAAAAATGGCCTTTACAAGTTTTCTTGGACAGAAAGACCACAGGACAGATAGGCGGGAAGCAAACCTGTAGTTCCCCCAGGTTCCAGTTAGGTAATGATAAGAGAACAATGTAAAGTTTCATGTGTGTCTGTAGTTAGGTGTTGTAGAACTTACATGTCCACTGTTAAAATGGATGCGGTTTCCTTCAGTGCCTACTGCTCTGGCTATTATCTCTACATGTTTGCTGCTCTCAATCGTCGGTAATGTCGTCCAGTTCATCATTAATTGGAGGATGCGAAACAGGTAATATATATTCATTAGTAGAGACCTTTGCCATTTAAACAATAGACCGGTCATTCTGCATCTAGTTTGAACAAAGGCTACATGAAAAAAATCCATTAAAATACATCCATAACCTCTTATGCATTAATTTTCTGTCTGCATGCGAGCTTGGTAAAGTCCTTTTAAGCAAATACTCCAATCTGTAGAATTACTAGAAAGGAATTTATAAACTAGAAATATTGAAACCGAAATTGTACTTAAGATTTGTTTTAACACATAAGTTGAGATATGTCTCATGAATTCAAAAGGTGCCATCATCATTTACCCAGCAAAGTCGTGATGTATTAGCCCATGCATATACAGATATGGCCCATTTTTGTAACACTGTGGGACCTCCCTCTGGCCGGACTGACGGCTTCTTGCTGCCTGGATGAGAGTGTCCGATGTGTATAAGTCAGTTCTCTGCGTGCATAGCCAAATACATCACAGCTGTACAAGGAAACCGTCAAAATATATTCCTGCATTTTCGTTTTGTGCACACATTAACACATGCTTTGACTCTTTATGACGTAGAAATAAATTACCGTGTGATTTGGAAACTGGGCATGTAATTATTTTTATTCACCATTTGTATAGGGGTCTTGTCATTTGACTTATTCGGCACAAACCTGGGTGTTTAGATAGCAATTGCATGACAAGGTTAACAATAAAGTCATGGTCAGAATTTCGAGATCTTGTCCATTCGAGAAACATATACTTTTGCACGTGTGTCCATTTAGATTTTTCCCTGCATGAACTTGAATAGGTAATACTCCGTGGAGCAGGACGGGTCAGTATCTTTACACCCCAGGTGCCCCTATCACTAAATGTAGAACGTTCGCGTTAAAGTGTAGAGTCGCCATGCACCTTCTCCACCAAGTTTAATCTACCTGGCTCTATAATCATATATTAACTTTAGTTAGGTCGGTTAGCACAACATGTTTGCAACTGTGTGTTCAATGTTGACAGTTGTCATATTTTTACTTCAAAATAAGCCATGCTACAGCATTGATGACAATTTGTGCTAGGTAATCTTATAGATATTTTGATACTTAGACGTAAGCAACACCGCGGCGATAATGTCGAGCTATCAGGCAACGTAATTGTGGACAAAACACTGGGTGGTTTTAAGGACCGGAGGACATTGGAGTCAAGGACATCAAGGTATGGGTTAGCATGGTTTAGCAAGGAAGGTGAAAGAAAATAAATGCCTTTTCCCTGCACCCAAAAATGTTTATTATATCGTGCTTACACAAAGAGTACATACATTTTGTAGCACATAGTGCAGATTCACTAGCATTGTATTCACAAATGAAATATGGGAAAATTGTTACCCAAGCAATACCATCTCAATGCAGTAAAATCTTGATTTTGATGCAAAGGCATCATGGCAAGGCTTGAATGTGAATTGAGGACAGATAAGATTGCTCTCTGCTTTAGTTATATCTGCCGGCAGTAGGGTGTGCCTCGTTTGGCGCACATCCTGGGCTATCGTTTATTTTGTAACTGAGGTGAAACTTATGTCAAAGGTTCAAAATTGGCTGGAAGTCTAAATCTGATTTGCAATGTGGCAAAAGGATGCATCTTATCTTTAATATAGACCCAGCCCTAGATATGTATTGACTTGATGACACAAATTCATGTTTACATTTTGTTTTTTTGTTTATCATTTTTTTTCTACAAGGTGTGACATTTTGTAACATTAGAATGTGATTCTTAATGGAGCCTCGCTATCAAGCCTTCTGATATTATGAACACAGCTCATATATTGAACTGTCATGTGGATATTTTCTCACTCTTTGACAAAATAATTTGCTGCAGAACCTAATCATTCTTAAGGCATCATGTGGTTTACAGGTGTATTATCCTTGTTATGATACATTGTTAACACATACACTTTTGCTCAATAAGAGAACGCTTCTATAAGTTTAACATAGCGTATAACAAATACGAAGATTTCTATGAATTTGTATGCACCCTTGTAATTTTATGCAATGTGGCCAAGGAACACTGGTTCATTCTTGATCGACAGCAGTACAAAGATTGTCCCGGAAACGGGATAAATGTCAGAATCGATTGATCATTGTGCCTGATATTCAGGTTATACAGAAGCTTTAGAATCGCCCCCAGTGGCAGCATGTGGTTGCTTTTTGAAGTCACAGGGACAGTGTGAGTAGAATGCTGGAAACTAACTTTTCACATGCCTCTAGCAAATATTGCCAAGCTGGCCCAGAGTATGCCCAAGACAGTACAAGTCTGCCTGCAGAAATACAGAGGGCACAATTGCTACTATTCCCCCATGACACAAAATGACAAAATTAAAAGATCCTTGTCAAGGTCACCGCTCTTTCCCAAAAGAGTGGTTATTTCAAACGGTTTTAGGGGGCCAAATATTCCCTGCACTTCCATCTACATTATGTTTAACTGGTATGCCAGTAGTTTCATTCTCTGTCTACTGGTTAGCAGGAGTATATATCTCTTTGCTTTTTTTTTGATGGGCAGATTCATTGATTCCTGTTGATTTTTTGCAGGGAGCCAAAGGCCGAAACAACCGCATATTATAATACCAACGATGATCAGCAAATAGTTTCTACGAAAGCAGATGACACTTACACATATCTAGATATAACGAATGCTGCTGACCTGGAAGCTGAAACTCACTATGAACAATTAAATGCTTAAGACTATTTCGTCATAAATGACAATTAACAATGGCATGAGGATGGTTTACTTGTAAACAGGCTATTACTTGAATTACATACATGTAATCATTGTAGGTCAATGCCACAATGATGTACAATGCTCCATTGACAAAAAGTTGATCTCTAAGTGGATGTTGAATACAAACACTACTATGAAAGTAACATATAATAGCTAATTTCTGCACAGTGTTGAATGATTCTGTAAGCATGCTAACTATATGCTGAACGATCATCTTGGCAACTGCACCACGTCTGTTTTGTCCAAATAAGATTAAAATTATTATTAATATTGTGTTAATTGACAAAAAGTTGACCTCTAAGTGGATGTTGAATACAAGCACTACCATGAAAGTAACATATAATAGCTAATTTCTGCACAGTGTTTAATAATTGTGTAAGTATGCTAAGTATATGCTGAACCATCATCTTGGCAACAGCACCACGTCTGTTTTGTCCAAATATGATTAAAATGATTATTAATACTGCGTTATGATTGATGGTGTAAATGACTTTCATATTAAAAACATTACATTTGCACCCAAAATAATGTATATATAAATATACATATATATATATTCTTTCTTAGCAGTGGAAAGATTTCACACATCTGCAGTGATATATATCATCCGACCCATATATATATATATATATATATATATATATATATATATATATATATATATATATATATATATATATATATATGTATATATATATACATGGGTCGGATGATATATATCACTGCAGATATATGAAATATTTCCACTGCTAAGAAAGAAAGGAACAATTTCTACACTGAAGATATACTTGTTCAAGTTTATTTTGTCTTCTTGCTTTGCATTACTCATATTGTACATATCCGTAGAATAGAGGCATACCAACTCTGCACTGTGTATTGAAAGTAGAAACGGCAATTTTCCTTACTGCTATATGATCCCTTACCTCCGATGCATATATTAGGTGCCAATAATCATTCAAAAGACACTGTATACACCTTACATATCGCGTGACAACCTTCGAACGTAACTAGGAATTCCAGACATCCAGGTCATTAAACATAAATGTACCATTCTTCAAAAATGGCATGCCAACAGAGTCTGGCTTTATACAATACACTCTTTTACTCGCATCTTCAAAGTCAGTCTTCAGTTATTGCAGAAAAGTTAAAGAGAACACACACTCAGTAATTTAGAAGTTTGAGAAATCACCTTTCTTCGACAACTCTACCTTTCTGATTTAAATTCTTTATTAAAGCAGTTTACGAGCATGTTATGCTCACGAAAACGTATGTATACCAAACGCTGTAACCCAGAGTTAAGATTTGGATTACTTGAAAGTCTTGCAATTTAGTTTTCTGAATTGAACTTGTTTTTGTGCACCTTGAAATATCAATGATTGCTGGCGAAACGTTTCGTCATTCATACTTACAAAATACACGCCAAGTGCAATTATCAAATGACCATCACCTAACTTTACTTTTAAATTGATTTTCATCACAGTTCTCCAGCTTAATAAAGCAGATTTTGCTATGTTTAATTATGAGCATTCTGGGTCACATTTTAGATTATGTTGGTCATTTGTATGTGCTACAAATGATTTAAATATTAATGGTTGAGTGTAGCTTTATTGCCTTTGCATGCATTCATGCTAGCCGTTTTTTGGCTGTAATGCTCAACAGAAATATGGGCATCTCTAGATAGGTGTCCAGGCTATATATGTATGTATAGGTTTGTTTCAAGAACAGCCTTACGAGCACAATTCGTAACCTACAATTTTTTTGAACTATTAAGCCTCAACTAGGCCTGTTGCGAAGATTAATCGGGACCGTTGGTACACAAATAGATCTTTTTAAGTGTGTTCCGTATACAAAGTCATAGTTTTGGCTGATTATTGCACTTCATTTAAGATTTAACTTTCATTGGTGCTGCCCTCAACCCTTATATAGTCTTGGCATAATTCAAAATGGGCACCATAATGAGAAAGGGTGAACTTTATGTAGACTGAAATCTGCGGTAGGTTAAAGATCAAAACCCACTCTGTGTTTTGTTGTCTATCACAGATTTTTGTGTGACCACAAAGAGATTCATAATCAATATTCCAAATTTAATCAGAAAAGTTTCTCGTGAGATGTTCATTAACGTATGTACTTAAAACCCCCTTTTTCTATGATAGTCTGGTAAAAATTAAGATGTTTGGACAAAAGCATTTAATTTTCTCTGTCATTCCATAGAACACCTTCTTAACAGTGAATGATTCAACGTTCAATTAATATCAACCAGTTTTTTTACACATGAGGTACACAACATGTACGTTCATGTAATTCAAGAAAATCATGAATAAAAGCAAAGTTTAATTTAGTTCTTGGGCAGGGAGAACACCAGATGTCGCCCTTTCCCGCTTAATACCACCGAAATCAACGATCCCTAGTCAGCTGAAACTGTATCTCCGCGCCACTAGGTGGCCATGCAGAGAAAATGAAATCACAGGAGTTAGTACTGCGTCATCCTGAGATGTCAAATTTGGAATTTAGCTAGCTTTGTGTGTGTAGGTTGTGGGAAGAAGCGAGTAACAAAAGTGTGCTAGCACTTATCACTATCTGCTAAAACGATCTGTTAAGAAAGAAAAACGAATGAAATACTGAGAGGATGCGGTGGGATAGAGCGTGTTTGAATTTATTTTTTAAAACTTAGAATTCGCCTCCAAAGTTTTACAGGACAGGTGTGAATGAAATAACGAATCAAAATTGACAATGAAAAATTTAAGTCTAAATTCTGATGGAACTTTAGCCATCATATACCATATTATGTTTCTTTCCTGCCAGCAATATTGTCATTGTCATGCCCCTGGTACCCTTTGCCGGCCCTTCAGTGAAGGTTTCACAGCAACCTGCAGTGCTGTAAGGTAGTTGGCTTACCGATCGCTGCTTTTTTTCACAAACTCCCGCCTTCATATCGCTATGAATTAACTGACTGTCACTCCATATATTCATTTTAATTGTGATCTATTATTTCAGTACATTAACATATCAAATCTACTACAAAAATGTACCGGTCATTTTCTCTTTACCAAATATCGTATTTGAATTCCGCATCATTGTAAACATTGTTTTTGCGCTTGCTTGTTGAGAAATCTCGGCCCGCTAAAACCATGTCATGTCAGTTCGGAATAAGTTGGCCAGTCAAGACAACCTAGCTAGAAATGGCACGTTGATATATTGTTAAAAAAAAAAAACATTACGCATCTCTCTCAACTATTTTATACGATCAAGGCTCGCTGTGCTAGGCTGCGCTGCCTGCAGTGCCGTCCTGTGTCTATTTGGAACGCCATTCAACGCAAGACTGCCCTGCCTGTTGTGGGAGGCTGACATTCTTGGTACAGTAACCCCTCTTATGAGAGACAACTCTATTGAAATACCACATGTTATTTGTGACCACATGTATTAGGTCCCAAGTGTCAATTTTCATGTGTTATTTCACCTTGGTTGAGAGATGGCCGGGTACGCTGTACTTCCAATTTTTCGGCCTGTTGGAGTATTGGTCCCCAAACAGGGAAACTACGACACTTGTCAGCTGAAATGGATTTCCCCACCCCATGCAAGTAACAAGTTGAACCCTTTCAAAGAACACCGTTAGTGTGCTCCCTGTTCTAGTTTAATACTGGTTTTAATAGGGGGAAGTAATCATAACCCATGCTTTACTGTTCCTTTCGTTCAAAAATGGAAACCTTCTTTTCGTTTTGATGAAATGGAAATATGAATACTGTGTGATTCAATATCTGGGTGTGCAATTATTTTAATATTATATATTTACAGTGTTCTTGGTATTTGACATCATTGTCACAATCGTAAGTGTTTATTGAAAAATTAGGTGATAAGCTTGGCATAATTTTCAGGTTTAGGATTTTCAGGTCTCTATTCCAAATATTTCCTTTTTACATATGTCCATTTAGATTTTTGTCGGCATGAATTTTAATATGCAGTAGTGCATGGGGCAGGATGAGGAAGCATCTTTATTCATTAGATGTTCGTTATACTAAATATAGAAACTTTACATTGAGCTGTAAAATGGCCACTCTGTTAAATCCATTATTCCTGGCTTCAGTTCCTTCAATCACTTTACTAAAGCCTTTTTTTCCAACATCTTTGTGCTTGTGTGTTGAAAATTGTCCTATTTGGACAGCTTAATAATCCATATTGCAGCCACAATAATTTGTGTTAGGTAATCGTTTAAATTTGAAGCTGCCAGGCAACATAAGTGTGGGCGAATCACAGGATGGATTGAAGTATAGGAAGACATTTGAGCCAGCGACTTCAAGGTATGGTCTCAAAGGTAAATTTAAAAAAAACAAAACAACAAATGTTTCTTCCATGCAGGAAAATAAATATTTCTTATATCATGATTACGGAAAGCAACATTTGATTTTCCTTTTACAGAATGCGGTTCCGCTAGTATTCTCTTATCAAATGAAATATGATAATATTCTTACCCTTGTACAGCATTTCAATGCAAAAAACTCTTCATTATGGTGTAAAGACATGATGGTGAGGCTACAATGAGAAATTAAGTCGCCTTCAAGCAAAAACAGAAGGTCTTTGTCAGGGCCACCACACTCTCACAAAAAGAGTGGTGAATCAAATGGTATCAGACACCAAACATATTCCCTGCACTTCCCTTTCCATAATTCCAAATGTTATGCCATTGGTACTGATTTTCCTTTTCAGCAAGAGTATATATCTGTATTGATTTTTTTTGAGGATACATTGATTCCTGTTGATTTTTCAGGGATCTAAAAGCCCATGCAACGGCTTATTATAATACCAACGATCTTCAGGAAGTAGTTTCTATGAAAGCACCTGACACTTGAGTATATCTAGAGTTAAGGCCTGGTGCTGACCTGGAAGCCGAAAGACATTATGAACAATTAAAGTCTTAAGAATATGTGGTGTTTCAAAATGGAATTAACAATAACATGGACGTGGTTTATTTATGAACAGACTGTTATTTGGATTGCATACGTGTAACCATTGTTGTTGATTGCAACATCAAGATTCAATATTGTATTATAAATTTCAATATGTTTTGTCGCAATTACATCACATTCATCGTATGAATGTTTCGTTTTGATTCAGTGGAGTAAAAAACTATTATGTTTAAAAGATATTATTTTATTTGCATCCGGTTTTACGCCTTCAAATTTTCTGCAAGATGAAAACCTTTCTGCATTCTTTCTGTTCAAATGCACATACTCTACGTTGCACACAATTTTCTAGCAAAGCGGTACTACTAAAATGAATCTATACACAAACTCACCATCTGAATTTGCTGATAGTCATCAAAGTATTCCTATATTAAGTATGTTTGAAGAAACCACGTTTTGCAATTAAGAACCTGACTTTGTGATCTTGATTTTTTTGCAAATGAATCACATTTTGGTGCAACTTATGGTTTTCATAGAGAATGTGTGGTTTTGTTACAGTTCTGTACGAGAAGAACGCGTACGATTGGACGCATAGCCTCCCATCACTCTTATTGATTTTTTTGTGGCTTACTTTTAAAGACGGACAAAGAACTCTGCAGAAAATGTAATTCTATGCAGAGCTTCATATGCCCACTATATTTAATGGGACACACCAGTGGATGGACATATTGTTTATTGAAGCAAAGCATTGGTGGATACCCAGTGGTTAGAGCATCTGGAGTACAAGATTCAGTTGCTTCATACATGCTATTCGTTGCTCTCCAGATTGTGCTGCCAGCAAAAAGTGCATATCAATTTACTTGCTTTATTGTGGTTCAGTTAGTCACATGTTTCAGAATATACACATTCCAGACAGTATGTATTGCAGCAGATATTCGAAAACTCCCCCTACAAAGAAATAAAGACAAATTTTCTAGACAGAAGATGTGTATGCATATGATCTATTTTGCATAGTTTCTAAACATTCACTTTTCTTTGACAGATCGGATGGATAGAGTGGGGGCACAGGTGTACTTTGTGCAGGTAGAATATAGAAACTATGATTTAGTCACTTGCTGCATGATTCCCTAGCCGATGAGCATACAAGAGGTAGCATTAATCATGTCAAAATACACTGGGCTCTCCTTCAGTATTGTGTGAAATAATTTCAGAACGGATGAATAGGAATCACAAACATCTATATTAATATATATATATATATATATAAATGTATAATACTTGGAAAACGAAACGTCAGAACTTTACATGATACAATGGCCCCAAATCTGGGGTCTCGTCTAGAAAATGAGTCACCTATTATTTCCGAAAAGGTAAAGAGGACCTCAATTATGAAGATAAAAAATCAACTTTACAGAGCAGATCTATCTTTCCATTTAAAAGCCCTTATTAAAAAGGTTAACCATGAGTAAAGCTATCTTTTCTAATGACTCTAACCTGTGTTTAAGACCTAGATTATTTGAAAGCCTTTTAACCTAGTATGCCACATTTGCTACTCTTTATTGCAGATCAGTACTTATTGTCAAAATAAACAAATGAAATACCTAATAGTTTTCCGCAGCAAGTTGTTATGTCGATTTACATTTTAACAGAGTGTTACTAAAGATTTGATTCTCAAGGAAAACAATATGTCCCCCCCCCCGTTGCTCTAGGAGACATACTTCGTGGAACATCACAAGCTTTTAAAACTCATAATACTGTAGCTATAGAGTACCTATTATTGTTGGTCACTTTTTTGAGATTTTCCATAAAGCAAAGTATATTAGAATTGCTGATGTTCTATCCTTGTTTTTGTTTTTGTTAGAATCGCAATAATTGTTGCTGGGACAAAACGTTTGGTCACCAATTCCTATAAAATAGATATCAAGTGCAGTCATGACATCAAGTGACTAACCTATATATATATATATATATATATATATGTATATATATATTTATATATATATATATATATATACATATATAGAGAGAGATGATGGATAGATAGATAGATAGATAGATAGATAGATAGATAGATAGATAGATAGATAGATAGATAGATAGATAGATAGATAGATAGATAGATAGATAGATAGATAGATAGATAGATAGATAGATGTAATCTAAATTGATTTACTGTCAGAAAATTAACTTGTGAAACTTTTACTAAATTACATATGACTTCCATTGAAAGATACTCATTGAGTTTCATTAATCCATGGTCATAGCTAATTGTTTGTTGGACTTAGGAGGAATGTTTGCAAGTTAAGCATGAATAATCTGGGCATAACCTATATCATGTCAAAGGACATTCCATGATATACAGATATAGATCCTCCTTCAGCAGCAAACTGTCGTTGGTAATGGACTTTCACAGTTGGTCAGTTTCGTGGAATATTTTCTCATGAAACCTAACTTACATACGACCCTACTGAGTCTCAATCCAGGTCCCTTTGGTCACGTGCATGCAATGCAAATGATTGCGAACATAAAAATTGGTGTGTGGCTTTGATTTTTTTTGCATGCTTTTAGAAGCAATATTTTGCCTGGAACACTGAACAGATATATCGGCGCCTCCACACAGGTGTCCAGGCCTCATATGTATGTAATGATCTGTTACAAGATCTCCTTCACAAAGGCAACTGTTAAATGTATATACAGGTCTGTCGGTAACCGCTTAAGAAGCAAATTTCTAAAATGTCTTAACTGTGAATGTTATTTGGCATGCCAGTTGTGAAGACTAAATTAACTTTAGACGGGTTTCAGTGTATTAGTAAGCATTGGAATTTTCTCTCTTTTTGTCTCTCCTTCCTTCCTTTTTTTCTTTCTTTTTTCTTTCTTTCTTTCTTTCTCTCTTTCTTTACTACCAAATTAGGTCTGGAGATTTTCACAAGCACCATTTTTCCGAAAACCACCAAACTTGCTATGGTGACTAACCTAACTAGTGAATCTCATTTGGAGTAGTCATGATGTTTAAAAGTATGCAAATTAAAGGGCAATTAAAATTTCAAAAGCTCCAAATCTTCCAAAATATTGCAGATACTCAAAATTGCGATGTGCATACACAGGTTTGTGACACCTTCCGATATAATCGACAGTACAAGTTAAGTAGAATTTCAAATTATGCTAATAAGGGGCTTTGAAAAGTTAAAAAGTTGAACATCTCCAAAACTATTATACATAGACATGTCATTTCAACTTCAATGTATAGGTTTGTGGCAAAGCTGCTTCCAATTAACCATGAACCACAGCTGTTGGCTTTCAATTGATGTAAATTAGGTAAACGTGCAAAATGTAATCTTGAATAGTTTCAAAACTAGTATAGATGGAGGTGCCATTCCTACTTCAATTTATGGGTTTGTGGCAAAGCCCTATCCAATGAACCATAAACCAAAGTTGCAGCCTTTCAATTTAGGCAAATTAGGCAGATACGCAAAAATTAAAATGTTGAATAGCTTCAAAACTAGTATACTTAGTAGTAGCGTCATTCAAACTTCATTTTCTAAGTTTGTGACATGCCCACAACCAATGGATCAAGAACCAAAGTTGTAGCATTTTACTTTATAAAAATTAGGGTAATACACAAAATTAAGATTATGTTGAACAATGTCAGAGTGGAGCAATTCAAACTGGTCTGATTTTGAAGGCACCCAGACAGATTTGCTGTGAAGCAATTCTTCTTTTCTAGTTTTATATTGGTGCTGTACGAATTTTTCTAATATTGAAGACTATTATATCAGTACTTTAAGAGATTTTATTGTACTCATAATAGACCTGTTCATACCAATTTTTACCGAAATTATCCGGATCCTAATAATTAGGCATTCTATTGTCGGCCTGTTTATGAAATTAGCAAGTGGCCGAGTCGGGCTCACGCCTTTGTATGTTCATAACGGATGCCGCGGCTAACGCTGGTGATTACAGCATGTATTGAGCTGAACAGAGCAAATATTTTACCTAAAATGTCACATCAGTGGTTAACGTGCACTTTTATTTTGCTGACGGTTTGGTTTTTCATTCAACCAAGCACTTTCTGTGTTTTACTTTTGGATGCTCCCACGTGTAATCCGGCCAGCGTGGTCGAGCACAAAATGTAAACTAGAAAAGAAGATTTGCTTCACAGCAAATCTGTCTTGGTACTTTCAAAATGAGAACGGTTTGAAAAGATACACTTTACCATTTTTCAACATAATCTAAATTTTGTGTTTTGGCCTAATTTGTAAAAATTAAAATGCTACAACTTTGATTATAGGTATATTTGATCTATATCAACAGAAAAGTGCATTTGACACTCTATCCCCAAATTGTTTCTCGATTCGCCCCTAAACATAACCGATAAAATTCACACACATTCGTATTATGGTTTTTCTCAATATGTCAAAACTTTTCATATAAATCAATATTCTGAAACCTGCTGAATTTATAATTGCTTTGTCTGCAATAACCGTCTATAATGTGTTTGTAAGAACTGCACTCTGCCAATGTCAAAGTTTTTTTAATTTTCTTAAATGCAATGACTGTACACATGTAACATTCTATTAAAATCAGGTGTTTAACTTGCCACGTAGATTTATTTTAGGTGGCCCAAGCGATGATGGATGTTTCCTCATCCTTAGCTGGGTCATGCTGACTATCTTGATGCATGTATGGCAATATTTGTATGTTCAACTTAACTTGCAGTTACCGAATTTTCGCTATTGTTGTTACCAAATACTGATTACAATGTATCTTACTTTATGTCGAATAGATAGATCTGAATCTGAATCTTATGGGCACTTGAAGATGCCCATAAACCATGCTTGCCTTAAATTCAATGTTCTACCGAGGGAGTTTCCGAAATGAGTAAATTAGCAAATCTGCCCAGATATTATGGGAAGCTATGAATGCCCAGAAACTGTGGTAACCTATATGCCTATATGGTATATACTGCCCATAGTCCGGTTTGATGAGTACAATGTACCCACAGACAATGGGCATGACCCACAAACTGGTTGTAGGACCTATTCTTTTGCATATATATATATATATATATATATATATATATATATATATATATATATATATATATATATATATATATATATATGTCTATATATATGTATATATATATGTATATATATATGTATATATATGTATGTATATACATATGTTTATATATATATATATATATATATATATATATATATATATATATATATATTCACTGAAAGCTATCTGATAGAAAAAAAAAATTTGGAAAAAAGTGTAACTCCTTGACAGGTGTCACTTTTATGCAGGGATGGTACTTAAAGCGCGAGTCAAGTATATATTTTTACATATATATATATATATATATATATATAGAGTCAGTCAAATTTGTCAATAGGATGATCTGGATAAGTGGGTTTATATCTTAATATTCTCCTAGCGAAAAATCAGGCACCTCCTTTATCAGCATTAGGTATGTGTGTAACGATGCTGCTGGTGGGGAGGTTGCTAATCATATTGTACCTGTGCTGTTATTTCCACTTTTGAGACGACACGTTCAAGCAGGTGCATTGTATTCATGTCGTCAAATGTCTAATCACTGAGTATGTTGAAGTAGAATTTGTAATGGTTAAAGAATAAAAGCTAAGGTAGAAGCGGCCTGTCGCTGCTTTCATTTTTGCTCCCACTTTCAGTTACTCGCGTGTCTTTGCAAAAAAATAACTAACATTAACCCTTTGTCCCACACACCGGCCAAAGCATACTACTGGTCAAATATCGTTTGCTTCATTTTATTCACTAATTTCAACAGTAACAAAATAAATTTGAATGAGAATCGTCAGTGAGACCTATGATGTTGAAGTATCGTCAGCCCTTAGCGCCCAGCCCACGACAAGAAGCTGTTGAGTCAGTCTTGGTTCAAGGGGGAGGATTTGAAAATTTGAAACCAAACCTCAGGACATTTACTGAAACGAAGAGCACGCAAATAACACAATCTAAACCACACGTGCCCCGACTAAGGCTCAGGCACTTTCAGTTGCGGAGGCGCAGAAGCGTTGTAAATGAATCACTACTAGTTGATGCATGATATCTCGAATGGTTGAGTAAATTAGGTAAATGAAAGTGGATCATTTCAAATGGGATAAAATACGTGTGGTAGAATTGGGCCGTAGAAGGAAGTGTTCCGACTCACTTCAGGTTGGGGCACACAGATGATTACCTTCGGTAATGAATGGAGACAATGGGTCACTTCCAGTTGACGCTTAGGTGATGACTCACTTGTGATAATGAATAATGATAATGGATTAATTATAATGGGTGATTTTGAATAGGAAAATCACTGTTAGGTGTTGTAATGGGACCACAGAAGGCTGGTGTAAATGACTCTCTTTCGGTAATAGGTAGCTGGATGTTCCCATGCATAACTCTTTCCGATTTATTAAATTGGCTTTACCTGTATAATATCAGATAAATATTTAGCGCATGCTAGAAATTGCAAGTTAACACTGAGATCATAGCAAACTACCGTTAATGGCCGAACTGTTTCAACAAGCATTTTGTCCTTGTGAACAGTAAATTAATTGAGATCAAGTCTCCTGCGCATTGGCCAAGCTTATAGCTTATCTTTAAGTGGACTTTCCTCAAAATTGACCATGATGAATCAAATTGTTCACAGATTGGTGTCCGACTATTTGTTTAATACTTTGCCAACTGCACCAGGTATTGATGAAAACCACGTTACAACCTCAGACAACATCATGAATTGCCTGAAATTGCATATTGTTATACCAGAAGAGTTCTATTCGAAAAATCCTTTTCCCATCGGCGGATAAGTCATGGAATCTGTTATCGTTAGCAGCCCAAAATTTGCCGACTTAGGCACAGTTCAAACGAAAATTCTCTAGACCCCGAGTGGACCCCGTAAAAAACCCTGAGGTTTTAACAATTGCCAAAGATATTTATCTGTCCTTCACTGCAGGTTTTTACCATCCCCCACACCCCCCTTGTATTATGAATCTCTACATTTTGGCAGTGCATTCTAGGTGGAAATTGCCTGTTTTGGACCTCATGTTACAACAGAGGAATTTTTTTTTGCAAGATGGCGGACTTAATAGGTTAAAATTCAAAGTCGGGTCACAAGATTATATCTTTCTAATTTGGACTTACATCTTATTGCTTGCATCAAGAAAGTGCTCTTGGAGTAGATGGCAAAATATTCTGTCATCACCTTGCTTGTACAACATTTGATCAAAATATGTGTACATGACTTCTGGATATTTGGGTCAGCAATGGCTGACAAGTGAGAAGTTTAATGGACATACTAGATTAACATGGCCTCATAATTAAACCGGAATAATACCTTGGTGTGAATTTATACTTGGGGAAAGAGGATATATAATGGTAAGATATCATACATCTTTTCTGTCACTATTTTTTTATTTCTTATTTGTATGTGATACAAGTTAATAACATGGCCGCCATATTGCATTTGTCAAGCTTGGTGACGTCACAGCCTAAGGCTTAGCTTGCAACCGAGGCTTGTTGGTTGCCAATGAATCTCCTCCAGGCCTCAGCATTTCGACTGGAACTTGTGTTTAAAATCACCGTTACATTATCTCTAGCTTGCTCATGTGGAGCTGCGCCAGAATGTGTGTGGCATTATTTCCTTACCTGTCTGGGGTATGCCATTTCTCGTACCATCTTACACACCACTATCAATGCTCTGGCCCCCTGTTATTTGAGTGCTATACAATTTGGAAACAGCGAATGTGATTTAGACCGAACATCGGAATAATTTTAGCGGTACAGGAATTCATTGAAAGGGTCGTTTTGGACGTTTTTTGCCGATGTAATAATATTATTACCAATTAAGTGAAAGATTCGGTGAGCCCTCTGTGTACGAAACTGTGGTGTCCACTTCTTTTTTTTTCAGTGGTTTTGGAGACTCGAACATAAGCACCATTCAGGCTACCATCTATTTGATCAGTCAAACAGTGCACATACTACTATCAACATTCAAACAAAAAATTAATAACGAACTATATGTATAAATCGTTTTGAATATTCGTAATCTCATTCAACAGTAAAGACATTTCCCTGGTTATAATTATAGATATAGATTATCATTTCGACCAAATCTGGCTTCAATAAAGCCCTTTTGCTCCTGAGAGTGTTTCCCGCATCAGAAAATAAACGCTCACAGGGGACGCTGATGGCTGCAGTCACCAAATACGTCCTGGCTAGATCAGACAAGGAGGGGTTATTGCCCCTGATGCCAATACAACCATTCCAGGGGTTTTTCTTTGATTCTCAACGCAGGCTCTGGCAAGTAACGGGACAACTCTTTGCCAGAATCTATTGAATCAGGAACATGTTCTTCAGCAGCCCAAACTGGCCCAAACAGAATTTTGTTCACTAAAGATTGGTCTCTGCAGTCTGCCTCAGTAATTCTTTGCATTGCGGGGGGGAGGGGAGTCCTCTGTTACATTTCCTTTATGCAAGGTAAATTGTCAATCTTTTCTCTCACAAGGGCATACGCAGCTCCACGTGACTTAGCGTTCAAGAGAAGTAGCTTTTTGAACCTTGGATCTAACACGGTGGCCGCCTGCATTACTTCAAGTTGTATATCTTCTTGAAAATGTTGGTCAAGGTTTTCACGACCTGCTTGTTTGAATCCTTTAACAAAATTGTCTTCGTCTGAATATTTGAAGAGTTAGTTTCATGACAAGTTAACCAATATTGGATATACAAAACAATAAGTGGAATAGCTTTATCCGCTCCTATGATCAGTGATAGTGGCAAGGGGTTTGGATGCCTCGCATAGGGTATGAATGTCTGACCACATGTCAGTTGGTGGAATCATTTTGCGATCCTCACTTTAGGCACTGTCAAGCAACACTGCATTGAAGGCATTGCTAATATTAGCAAGACGATTCGGCATTTGATATTGGCTATTTCATCTAGTTTCACACGACTTTGCCAGACTTTAGTATGTAGGACTCATTTTCTCTGACATTTGATTTGTTTCAGTTGAACAAAAATTGTAAAACTATGTTTGAAATGACAAATAATTCTTTTGGCGCATACGAGAACCTCCAACACCTCTTGCAAACTCAGTCCTGACTTAACGCTTGCTTGTGCGCTGTGAGTGAAACAAGAAAAGATTTTTTTATTCATAATGCGTGCTGCCTTCTTCATGTTTGCTGCGTTGTCTATGAAAATTACAAGATTTTCTTCTTCAGGAAGGCCCCCATTCCTGCAGCATACTGGACGTTGTATCCACCAGATTACAAGAAGTGTGCCTCTCGGTCCTACAAGTAGTCAAACTGGAGGCCCCGGTGTACTGCAGGCTTTTAGAAAACATTTTGCGGGTATCTGTGTCCCCATCTTTTAAAAAATATTGCGAGGCTTAGGGCAGATTACCTCTTGCCTTTTCCTGCGCCATAGCTGAACATTTTTGTTCAGCAAAGACAAAGTGAGTCTTGTTTTCGATTAAAAGAATCGCGGCTTTGATATTTAAAGTGTGCACATGAAATGGATAGATGCCAGGCTTTCTTACATAATCGATGGTTGAAGTTTTTTATACTGCATCTACTTCAAACACATTGCCACCTTGTGATGACATATAACTATACAAAACATAGGTTGTAGGAAAATACACAATAATATGTTTAAAAAGGAATTAAAAAAAACATCCGTAATTAATATATGTTTATTATGTATCGATACATGCTGTGCTGCAACTTTTATGTGACCCGGATATCGAAAACTGGAATCAGGTACCCTACCAATTCCAGGGATACTGGACAATGCCCTATGCACACTTACCAGATTATTCTATCGACAGAAACTACCACCAACGCATTACGATATATTACACATACGAAAAATACGTCCATGAAAAAAAAAAACAAAAAACAAACAAACAAAAAACCCTGAAAATATTAAAATATGAAATAAATCCCTACAACATACTGCTGACACTTGACTCGGGTTAGGCTTACGGTGAATTTTCATAGGTATGACTTGGATAGTACACCGATTATTTCTATATCTAATATGTATATAACACTAGCAACAGTCACTTATTGGTGTCTTCTGTTACCAGCCAAAATTACATATCCATCAATTAGTAAAAGTGTATACATCACGCTGGGGATATTAGGGGGTCGGAGGCCTAGCAAACTCGGCAACCCAATGTAATCTCTATACGGAGGAATATACGATAGAATTCAATCCTGAATGGTCATACTGATACAGGCAAGTACATTTTTTCTCTCCATTGATGTCAATATGGGAGGCTGAGAAAACTTTTTTGCTGCATCAGCTGGTACGTTTTGAAAAAAAAAATATTCAACGACCGCTTTTTGACCCACCCGATTGTTTTCTTTCATATGGGATTGCTGCACAGTGCTGAATGTTGAAAACAGATGCAAATGTTACAAAATTTGTTCTAGAAGCTTTTGTGTCATTGCTTGTGCGATATTCTTATTCTTTCAGTTGTTTATTTTCTCATGACACCTGCCCTGGTCTTTTATGCAGAAAATATTCATAAATATTGTAGCTTCTTTCCCCACAGCCTGCACAAGCTGCGTGTTTTGTAGTGAAACTATTTATTTATTTATTTATTTATTATTTATTTATTTATTTATTTATTTATTTATTTATTTATTTATTTATTTATTTATTTATTCATTCATTCATTCATTCATTCATTCATTCATTCATTCATTCATTCATTCATTCATTCATTCATTTATCTGTGTATTGAAGAAAAAATCAATACCTCCTTGCCGCTTCCACAGATATGTAGGTGGCTGTGCTTTGGGGAAGACACCAACGTTTGATCGACTTAGAGCACACCTCAGTTCCGTGAACATTCTTTGAAATCCGAGCAAATGCCATTAATCTCAAAAACTTGAAGCAAAGACTAAACAAGGGTTAGAAATGAAAGACAATGTGCTTGTCCCCATGAAGGAATGTTTAACACATAGCAGCTCACAGCTGCAAGTGCAAGATTAAACAATATTTCATTAACAAAATTTAAACTTCACGGATTTTTTAGAATAAATGGTATTTCCACGATCTCTCCTATCATTTAATTTCTGAATGAGGGCTAATAATTTATGGGGCAAAATCAATGAGTCAACGACTGTGTGATGTTAAGATATGTGGGTCCTCTTGGTTTTGCTGAGCGGCTACTTGTGCTTAATAAGCTATACAGAATTAATATAAACTGTTACTGTTTTTCAAGATATTAGGCTAAAAGTGTAGCAGTTGACAAATAAAGCTGCGTTACATTTACTGCACTATAATGATATTCATTTGTGGATATGGGTTCACACTATGAACCTGCATAATTATACTTCACTGTCAAGAGGACACCATACTTTCTTTGCCATGCCACATAAGGAAAAATAAAGTGACTGACACGCGACAATTTTTTAGCCAAAACTATTAACTAATGCATCCCCATCCTTCAACAACAACAACAACAACAACAACAACAACAACAACAACAACAACAACAACAACGACAACAACAACAATTAAGCACTTGCAGAAAACTATTCCATGAAGTGCCTTAACAGATATTGCCGTCAGAGAAATTTCATTTGACCCTGGGCACATGTAAATATGAATCTTCCCTTTTAGTTAACACGGACTCCTTGCTGTAAACATATGCCTGAGCTGCCTGCAACTAGTTGCTGCCATCTAGTGGTGAAAAAAACCTGGAGACAACAGATACAGTTCTGTCCATTTTGACATGCCAACATATCCTACCTTCAAGTATCAACCCATGCGCGTGCACTAAATTGATCAATACAAGTTCCTCTTTCACACCTTTCAGTATGGTTTAACGAAATTCGACTACCTTGATCTCACATTTGGTGTAGAAACAGCAAATGAAAGGGGCTGAAAATATTATCAGATCTAGCATATTTACCAGGTCAAAGATGTGAGCTTATAATGAACTGATGGCTTACAGGTATTAATAAGTCTTACAATATTCTGGATTTGTCAGGTCGGTCTTAGTCATACTATATAAAACTGGAAGTTTTTCAGCAGACTTGCAGTTCTGTCCTCCAAATATACTCATTAAACAAATACTCAAAAGATCATTGGTTTTCCACACCACGAAAGACTATTTAAAGGGGGATTAAACAAAATGTATGAAGGAAAAACGAAACTATTTGCGTTACCAATATTTACGACCCTCTGGAAAAATTCATGTGCAAGTAAAAATTGGGAGAAAATAAAAGCGACAAGGTTACTATGAAATTGATGATCGACTCCCTGTTTTTTAACAATATACATCCATCGATAAGCAAACATCGGAATATATTTGTAAAAAGGAAGAAACTGAGATCTGATGCGAGTGTTTGCGAATGTTGAAAGATCAATACAATCAGTAATCCAAGCGTTTGTACATGTTTCTGGCTGTGTAAACGTGGTGAGGGTAAGTTCTTTTCAAAGTCTAGGATCGCTCCAATAGTCTTAACATTGTACGCTATGTTTGCGTCCAGTCACGTGAAGACAACTAAACAGGCGTCAATAGAGCACAAGTGGGGTCAGTAAGTAAACCAGTTTGTTAATGAAAAAACTGCTAAGCGCAAGTTGAATGAGCAGCACGAAAGCATAGGTACTGTAGGTTCAAATGGGATATGAATTAACGAAAAGATGCAACAACAATGATACGAGCACGATTAGTTAAAGCAGACAATTGAAAGTTGAACTATCGAAACAAAACTTGGTCAATTCACTTTGCAATGTCGATGCAGGGTTGTCCCAAAACCTATCTTTGCCAAATATTGCTGAAGTTTTGTAATATACATGTACATGTATTTAGCTACTTACAAGCATTCTATATTACGGACATAACAGTTTGAAATGGTTTAGGTTTCCAAGTATTTTAAAAGAGATAATTTCACATATTCAATATATATATATTAGGAATGTGTGTTGATCTTTTTGGTTACATTGACAAGTGTTTCATTTATTAATGACGGGATGAAATATCCAATGCAGCATTGAGTGGTTTGCTTTGAGGGTGATGGGTAGAGGGACGTATCGATATATGTATTGCTGTCTGGTAAAGAAAAAAGGCATAATATCAAACACTTTAAAAATTGTTGACATCCCTGGTAGGAGGGATATTCGTCTGTGATTTTATACAAGGGCCTCATTTTCCTTCTTTTAAATAGGTACTAGTTTAACTGTTTCATCTGTCTGAAAAAAATACTGGTCACGAAAAATTGGTTCATGACCAGTGTTACGGCTTTAAATACTTCACTTGTAAATTCCGTCAACAGAATCATTTATAATCTGTCATGACAAGAACTGTTCTTTGGTTTAAGGAGGCCAAAAAATATTTTCAATCTTTCCCTCACTGAAAAAGGTTCAATATAAATCTGTGTGGGAATGGGTATCTTATACAATTTTTGAAAGAACAATTGGCTTTAGTAACAATTTGGGATGCCACGTTGGGTCCAATATTCGTGAAATATGTATTAAAATTATTTGCTATGAAAGATTGATGACCAGCGGTCTTATCTTTTTGTCAATAGAATCAGAAAAAAAATGTTTTTTTGCTTCATCTGATTTAAAATATTGCTTAGCCAGCCAAGTAATTTGATAACATTTTATACCTTTGAAAACAAGACTTAAATAAGCTTTCTTTGCTATTCAAATATTGTTTTATAAGATTCTGTTAAAGGTATCGAAGTTAAGTGTTCAACACTCGAGACACTTAGCAGAAATCTATCTAGGGTAAATTAACTCTAAGGTTGAAGTGAATCTGGCTGACAGTTTCGGAGAGGTTTCCCATTGATTTACTTGGTAATTAGCAGGGACGCATGCATTAACGTAGAGGCTCATTTCGACTACAGCGGCAATATGGTGACTCATCATAAAATGACTTTTTTCCATTTTCATGAAGTCCATCATCTAAACTTTGTGCTGACCAAAAATTACTTTAAAAAAAATAAATATATATATGAGAAAATTGAAGAAAAACATCACCAAGTTTGGGCTGTAAATTATACGTGCTTGGTCTGTTTGTTGACTTATGTTAATTGATCGCCAAGATAAGATAGCACTCGGCGGGTCGCCTATGGCCCTGACAACGCGTGAAGTGGGGTCGACTGTGGCTAATGAGACAATGGGGGCATCAATTGAGTGAATTGACACTGCCTTATGATATGAAGACGAAAAGATGCTACTTCTACCCCTCCTTTATCGACCGAGAAATTCTCTGTTCTTTTTGTTTATCTTATGGTCTATGATTGAAATAAAATAACTCTTGATGACCCATTTTGACGATCGCCCTTTCTCAAAATGGTGGCTCGATCGAGGGGTACAGAAGATTACAGCAAAGTCAGCCAAACGAAGGATTGCCCGAAAATTATCATTCATCATGCAATAATAATACTATGAGTATTAAAATAGTAAAAGCTTGCTGCTGTTCTTATCAGTTTGTTATGTGATGAGTAAACACAATTGGTGATCGGTGAATTTCAGCAGAGGTGCCAAGTATAGGTGAGGTGAAGGGGGGAGATCTCCCTACATGAGTGAAGGCAGGGGGGGAGGGACTTGTTGCGTCGCCACAGGCGGATTGGCGCGGATGAGGGTGCAGGAGGAGTGTTCCCTCCCGCGTGAGGGGGGTCTGGGGTGCCTCCCCCAGAAAAAAAATTAAGCACTTTAAATAGTGCAATTTTCTGAATTTCAGAGCCATAAATACAACCTGAAATGCAACAACAAATATCACATATTTCACAGGAATTAGCCACATTTTATTGTCTGAATGACCAGACTCTCATTTGCTTGAAGTATTCATCAAATTAACGTATATACGCAAAAAAAAAAAAATTAACTTTTTGTTTTGGCGGGAGATTTGTATTCGATGTCGGTAGGAATTGTCAAATTGGCTAAAAAAGCGGGAGATCTCCCGCCAAATCTGGAATTTTGGCAGCTCTCTTTCAGTGAATGCATTGCTGCACGCACGTTCCTATGATATATCCTTTCATCTCAGGCGGCACCTCGTTGTCTGCATGGTTCGTGTGTTGACTGCATTCCAGGAAAACATTGCAGTGGTGGTCTAAACCTTACAATGGACACTTGTCGCAAATTATGTTGAAACTAATGGGTTCCCGGCATTTGTAAGACATTTCTTTGAAACTGTTCACTGGGGTGGACTCGACCCTCAGCAGCAACCTCATAGGCGGACTACCGGCCCCTGATACGTTCATCAACCAGTGTAATAAAACAGTGCGGGCATGGACCTTACTTTCATAGTCGTCTCATATACTATACACAAAAACCCCATAGCCCCTAGTAACTGCCTTCAAAGTTAGAGAGTCAAGTAGGAAAGAATTATGCCAAAAGCAAAGAGAGAATCAAAATCAGGACGACGCCAGCGTCAGATTGCCGAGAGTGTAACAGTAACGGAGAGAGAGTTTGCGAACCAGATAACACAACTTGGGTAAGCTTTATTCTTTGTTTCCTTTTCAAGTATATAAATAACTGAATATTATCATCATGCTTTAAGCCTATAGATGCCGACCAACCATTTATATTATTATTTATTGCTTGGACATTTTAATTAACCCTAATAAAACGTAGGTTTAGGGGGAATTGAATGAGCAACAAGAACGTATAATTTACCAAAATTAGACGTATCCAAAGTCTTGCATTGGCTAGCTATTATACTGACATTGATCAATATTGACAATGCTGTGTTGAAGTGCTTAGCTATAAAATTACAAAACCAACAAACAGCACCCCCCCCCCCCAAGCTAAAATATGTCTCTGGTCAAACCAAGCCCAAGATATATAGGCCCTACCCAGGAAAATTAGGATTGGAGAGATCGGCCAACTGATATTTTCTCAGCCGATCCCTTCCAAATTTGGTGCCTTAGCTATTGATTTTACATGAAAGGTTGGATACTGCAGAGTTTTGTCATGATTAGAAAAAATGATGATGAGCAGGAAGGTCTTAGGTGTGTCACCAAGGTTCAGAATATTTACACCTTTTTGTTTGTTTTGTGCATGTAGCATGATTGGATCTACATGTACGTTCATGTACATGCAGTATATCAGGGATGTGCTGACATACCATAGACCTAAAATTATGATACGAGCGCCGATTCTGATCGCTATTTCATTTATAACTTTTGTCCTTCTGTCTCTGGTTCAGGTATGACGGAGAAGGATTTGTGTCCAGCATTGCACTTGCTGTTGCAGCACTTAGACTCAAGAGGAACATGGCACAGCAAAGAATGAGGTTTCTGCAGTACTGTGCATGGGCCAGGCAGCTGAGAATAAGTTTTTTTTGTCTCTGCATGCTTTGATATATCCCTAATACGAAATAAGTTACATGTATATGCAATATGTCAATGTGGTAGGCTGGTCCAGAAGTCACATGTATAAAACTTTAAAACGCTAAACTAAATTATCTATCTATCTATCTATCTATCTATCTATCTATCTATCTATCTATCTATCTATCTATCTATCTATCTATCTATCTATCTATCTATCTATCTATCTATCTATATTGAGAGAGAGAGAGAGAGTCTTCCACATATGTTTACTTATTATTGACGGCCATATGTCGGTCTATTCTGTGGATCCTTTTCCTTTTGTAGGAAAAAGAGGTGGACCCAGAAGGTTGTCATTACTCTTATCTTGGTCTTCTCCTGGACTATCTTCGAGCAATGTTGCCACTTCAAGTCGAGGGAGAACACCGCATACAGAGTGGACATGGTTGAATTCTTCATGGCTGTGTGTGTAAAAACGGACTAGAGAATAAATGCTGTAGATGCACCAGAGACTGAAGTAAAAATTGTGCCACCATGTGCAGCTGTAATATATATATATACACAATGAAATACTGCAGACTGGCCCAAGTCAAAAGGAATGCACATACAACATAAATGTAAAATACTTTTGGATGTAAATAAACTTTTTATAACACTGAAATACAAGTAATTCACTTCATAGCGTAGTGAAACACGGTCTCCTTTTTCCCATTTCTAAAATATCATAGCCAGTGCAGCTTTTACATCAAAGTAATTAGTCTACAAATCCCTCCCCCCGGCATCTATCAACACATCAATGGAAGAGAACTGGATTTCAAATTACATCACATGAAATTTGACAATGAGGACAGAGACTTTTGAAGAAAAGTTTTGTAAATAATTATGTTCGCGGTGTTTCAAGAACTGGCTGTCCCGAAAGGGCAGTCATCTCCACGGAAGAACCTGCGGCCGGTGAAACAGTTTGGTTGCCTGAAGTCTGCCTTGTCCAGGTCCTGTTTGGTATCTCTGTGTCTGGCCGTCAACATTTCTTTGACACTGCCTTTCGTGCGTCTCTTTCTCGAGCCTTGTCGCGGCATTTTCCAACTTGTAATTGCGGTAATATTCTGCTGAAAGTTCTCCAAGTTCACACAGGTTGTATTTGCTGTAAGCTTTCCAAAACACTGCATGCCCATGGTACTAACCATGGCGTAAATAAAGGCATTTTGCTCTTTGATCCAACGTGATGAGAAGTGAGTGATCAGAACATGCCAGCTGAGTGAACTTCCCTGTAAAACAACCATTTGAAATGCACGCGGTCTTCACTTACAGCCGTCATATTTAAACAACGGTTGTTAGGGTCAATATTATAACACGTCAGATCACGTGATTAATCCACTCACAATTCCTGTCTGAAGTCAGCCAGTCCCATGGGAAACCAGCCAGGTAAAACCAACAGCGTGGCTGCCTTTGGAGTCTTTGAGTTTTAAAACAAGTTTTTTTTTAACACAGAAAACACCAAGACATTTTACGAGCAATAAATCAAATGTGAGGTTTGCACGTGTACCATGTGTACTACAAAGTTGAGCCGGAGAAAACAAACCGTATACTATAGACAATCATGTACGAAAATGGGCCATTTCACCTTTCATTGCGATTTACTCAGAAAGCAATTTTCGCAAGATCAATCAAATTTGTAAACAACATTTAAAAAACACCAGTAGGTTTATCCTATCGCAATGAACAGATTTTGGAAGGTAAATATCTAAACTAGGAACCGTACCTGAGATTTTCCGTTCTAACTATTCCTTCCGTGACTTTTGAAGCGCTAAAGGTGACAAAACTTTAAGACTTCATGATGGCGATGAAAGGATTCAACAACATTTACAATACTCATTCATTTCATGAACGGTAAGAGCAGTTCTGCGTATTGGTCAGTACTTTAATCCTGCATAGTTTTTAGACTTAATTGTCGAATATTTTTCCAGTGGGCGCTGTAAAAAGTGCGATCTGATACCGTCTTGAAAAATTACTCAAGACACCATCAAAAGTCGTCGCATTTATACAAAATTTAGTTCTGTCAAATTTCGACATCTGTTCCATTAAAATGAGGTACAGTTTTCTGGGTGAAATGGCAAAAACGAAAAGGTTATAAGGGGTTAAAGTCGCTAGTTCTATACGCGCGGTCGAAATATGGGCGCTACGTTAACTGGCAAATACCAGAATAAATCAGGTTAGAGAGCATAATTGCTTGTGTCCAATTTAACAAAGAATTTTAATCTGATAAAAAAAATCTTATAATAAAAAAAAATCAACTTGTTCTGATCACACATTCTTTAATTCTGTGTTGCATAAAGAATTTTAGGGCGAAGCAATGTGTTTTATGGCTGTAAACAAAACATATGATTAAGATTTCAACATTGTGGCTGAATCTAAGTTTGATCCAGATCATGATCTAGCTTAAATGATAAAGTACTGGATTAAACAAAGATTAATTTATAAAATGAAAATGCTGAAAACAGACTTAGTATTGTTGCCCAGAACACAAATAGTTTCATCCTGGAAATTGTAGTTCATATATTTGGCCAAGGATGAGGTAGTACAGGGTCGAGAGTGGACCAATTTAACTTCAGGATCAAGGTCAGGAACAGATCAAATTCTTTGTGAGTGCGGCCACTGGTGAATCGATTTGCTTGGTCTTCCACAAGGAGGTATATTTCTACTAACATTCAGAGCTCTCTGAACACAGGTTTTTGAGAAGTTAGAGGATGAGTCACTGCACCACCAATTTAACACATAACGTTTAGTGATTTCCAAAATGGCACCTTTGCAATCTCGAAGCGATTTGCCAAACACTTTCAGAAAAGACGATTTTGAAAGATTTCGTTGAGTAATAAACTAGAACAATCGAGGAAAAAATCATTAGAGTGTGACCATTTGAACAAATTTAAAAGACACTACCAACAGTACGTCCCCACCAAGATTTAAATGCATGTGGCGTTTCCCTAGAACTTCCATGGTATTGTCTGATAGTATGTAACAGTTCAATAACTTCCAACACTAGTCTAATATTCTAGAAATTATAAAAAGTGCAAAAGGTGGGCTCTTCAGTGGTACTGTGTCGTGAAGATGTCGTAATTCCTACATGCTGGCATTTTCTGAGAGGTGGTTGCTTATGAGACGGACCTCATAACAGTACAGAATCACAGTTTTAACTCACTTTTTTCATTAAGCGTTGTACTGAGAGTCAAAAGAGACACAAAATTTAACAGAAACATTCCAATTGGCTCACGGCAGGTTCGTGAAATTGATATTGATGAAAACTGTTGCACCAAAAGTCTGGTGAAAATGCGTATCACTGATGTACTATTCATTTTGCATAGAAACGTATTTGAGTATCAGTGTACATCATCTTTAATGACAACCCCAGAACAAACCATACAAAATGGGAGGATCTACCAATTCAATTACGAAGCTCTCCTACACAGCGAAGCAGCACGAAAGTGTGGGAACCGAAAGAGAACATTGATGTCCAGAGTGCATGTGGAACAAAGAGATATCAAACCTCACGTATCTGCTCAGATGGCGCGTTTTGGATTGAAGCAGTCGTGGATCAACACAACAGGTAACAAGTCTGAAATTAGAATAGCCATCTTTATTATTTGGAAATAACTGACGATATCAAGCAGATAGTATAGCCAATATATACAACATTCTTCCTGGGAAAATGAGAGAAGAAATCAATTTTACACGTAGACTTACACTGCATAGCCATTGCGGAAGATAACGAAATATCCACTTGTTAACATCTTATAACGAGGACACAAAGCAAAAAGAAACTAGCATGAGTATCTCCATGTAGACACTTGGCCTTGCCAGTGTAGGGACATTGATTAATATTAAATGTTTGGTTTCGTAGAACAAGGAAATAAAAACACATAAAACAAATACAGTGGACGATAATTTTCTACACAACAGTCTTTCCTTTTCAGGTTTTCATAAGTCCATGTTCAGTTTTCAGTTATATCAATTTTACAAAAGATCTTTCTTATTTTTTCCGTACTGGAATCATGTCAGTATGTTGCTCTTACTTGTTATATATTTACATCTTTGTCAACAACTTTCTTTTGTTTCATTACCATTAAAAATTATGTCAATATTTTTTAACTTCTTTATTGTGACATACAAGCTTCACGTTTCATTGTAATTAACAGTCAACCACTTGTAGGTTTGGAGCACAATCTGAATATCAACGTTTGTTCTAACATGGCTATAAATACGTTTTTCAGGAACGCAGTGCTACATTTTTGACAAAGGAACGATTTCTATAGCAGCATGTGATGACAGATATGGCTATGTATGCATAAGTGGTAAGAGTGATTTTCCTATTTATCTCATATATTGATATAGTTATTGCATCAAATGTAACCAAGAAATACCTGATTAGTATGTACGTAAGTACAATATGTAAGTAAGGGGAAATTAATTTTTGAAATATCCGGACATCCTATATGATCACATCAAAACTGGCATTTTTTCAAAGAAATGTAGTTAAACATAGACCAATAGTACTTTTTAGCTCATTAATTTTGTTGTTGCAATTATAAGCAGTGACCAAAGGTGGTGCTTTGATAGTTTGTATTGAGTTGATGATAAATAGCTCAAACTACCAGAGTAGTGGTGGGTAAGGGTTTCTTGGCTACTTACAATCTGTGTTTGTTGGTATTCTTAAGTAATGTGCATTGAAAGAAATGTAAAGGTACAATTTATATAACCAACTGCAAGAATGAAACAATTAAAATCATACCTTTAAATTTCAGAGCCAATAGAACCCTTTATAGTGTCTCTGCGAAGATACTCTATTTACATCACAAAAGTAAACTTTATCAATGCGCAAGAAACGTGCAATTCGAATCACCAGGCCATTATCAAGCAAAGCGACATCAGTCATACAAGAAGAAAATTGAAAAAGCATGGAATTGAAAGAGTTTGGATTGTGCCCGGTATGGATTCATATTATTGTGTTATCTTTCGTACAAAATTTTCATCCTGTTGACAAATAGAAGACCACTCAGATAGGTCCAGATCCAGAGATGATAATTTAAGCACATAGAATTTTGAGCCTAGATTGCATATTCCGACTTGTCCGCAATATCAAGACATCAGGATTGAATGGGTTTTATTTTTTGTCAGCAATTTGCATTTGCATATTATGATATATAGCAGACCGGACCGCCGGTGAAATATTTTAGTTAAAATCTGTGTAAGTAAGTTTAATCAGCTGCATGGCTTGTATGTCATTAGTTATAGTTATCATCGGTTTTTAGTAATTTGTTCCCTGACCCATGACATCCATGTATCTATCCATCTAAAGGAACAATATAGTACAGCTCCGCGCCCTACAAAGGCATCTTCATAATTTACATCATATTGCAGAATATATGTTAAATGCATCAAATTTTCGAGGAGGCAAACTGAACAAATGTAGCGTCACTCTGATTATCATAAAAATTCAATGCGTTTGTCATGCACAACGTTGGTAAACTGGAGATTGAATTAACAATCCCAACATATCCATTCTAGCACAATATTTTTTTAACATGACCGTTATATACCAGAATGTGTACGAGCTCATATAAGTCCATGGCATTAGATTCAAAACTCCCCATATCGAACATACCCTCTGCATTGGTGTTTTTGCTCATATTTCTCTCCTTCTCTCTCTTTCTGTCTCTCTCTCTCTCTCTCTCTCTCTCTTTCTCTCTCACACACACACACATATATGTCATGACGGCACGTCCACACTGAATAGCTTTCCTTGACATGAGTCAGGTACTGCTGACTCGGTCTCATCTGGATTAGTAAAGGGTGTAATCTCATCATTCATATGGACCTTCTTACCGTGAACTTGTACATTAAGATGTGTTACACAATTAATGTTCAACTTTTTGACAAGCCACATCGTCATGGTATTAGAAAGTTTGCATTTTCTTACATTTTGCGTTCAGACATTACATAATCAAAAGACGTTAATCGTATTAAGTTTCGCCTAGCCGTTTTCTTGGAATTGCCATTCCTAGGCGCGGCTCTCGACCTATTATCCTTTCTGACAAAACAAGCTTCAAAGGCTTTTGATGTTGATCATTTGCCTCTGAAACAATACCGTTTGGTCAAGTCGAGCTGAAAGTTGCACAAAACGGAGTAAACACCGTCCTTTGACATTTGATGAGGTTGTCAATCATTTATTAGGAAATCACTTGAATAAAAGAGCACTTGAAGCACAGAATACATTATTCAGCGATCTGTCAAACGGCGACAGTGACAATGTGGTGTCATAGTGTGGCGTCTTGAAGCCACATACGTTGCTGGTAAATATTATTTTCTGTTAATTACCTTAGGTCTATGACGACATCAATGTATTCTTGTGAATTGTATGGCTTAAACAATACCTATTTTTGGTGGAATTGATTCCAGAAAAATCGCCTTTTAACATCTCGATAGGGCAGTGTGTGGAATACAATATAAGTTCCGACAGTGGGCCGATTTACTCGAATTGTGCCGATACTTTCGCCTTTGTGTTAGGGGAAGGTAAGTTTGAAACTGCTTCTAAAATGGAAAACAATAAATATATATATGCAATGCAAGCATTGTCAAAACAAAAAGAAAGGTATTCTCATAAAGGCTGATCCGTTTGTTTACCTAATTCCTCAAGCAACGATTGGTTAGCCTCAACAATGAGACTTTCAAAGTTGTTACATATCCAAACTCCCTTGTATTAATTATTAAAATTGCTTCCCAGTTATTGATCAGATGTTTTACATAACATTTTGCACGAAAAAGAAAGTGACATGAAAGGAGAAACGATGCAATATGATATCAAATTTCAACAGGGTGACAGCGTCGCATTTTCTTAATCCTATGAAAGAAACTGCACTAAAAATGTGAGGAAACAGGAACTTTCCATAATCAAAATCCTTCAGTCATCAAACAAGCAACGTTGAAATCTAGAAGTGCTAGGTAGACATATTAAGAACTTTAAGATATTTATATATCAGTGAAAGAATAGGAATGAAGTGTGGAGGAAACCATCTCTCTCCTGACACAAGACAGGTACCCACAAAAGTTAGGAGTAGTTTAAATCGATTTGAAGGTAGCAACTCTCAACCTTAAGAAATATCTTGCCTCATACTCGCATATCATAAAATGTTGGTTACAATTGTTAGGTTAACATATTTACTACATCATTTAAATATCGAAATGTATTTCTTTAATTCCTATGAATGGCCCTGTAGGGAATGTTTAGCACTTATCACTGGTGTGAAACATTTGGTGACATTATCAGAATCCCAATGCCAATATTTATCATTTATTTTTTTAAAATGTTCTATGAAGACAATAACCTAAAACAACAAGAAACTAAAACAACAACGATACAAAAAAGGAAAGACAAGTAAGGCAAGAAAATAGAACGTACATCATATTCAATCAGCTTCCACCACAATTCTTTGTGGCTTCAGCAGTAACATTGTCCAAATTAAATTAGTTTTAACAATCTGTCTGCTACCCTCATCAACACTAATGAACACTTCTTGTTTGTGCAACCAGAGAACTATGTAGTACATAATATACACAACTTCAGATGAAATCCGGATTTGGGAGAACCGGATATCAATTGTTTATTGGAATATGGATATATTTAAAGGACAATTGTAAGAGAGTAGATCCCTGCACTTGCTTTAGGCTTTGAGGAAATTGAACCCAGCTGGCAACAGGAAACAAAACCAAAGCCCGGGAGCTTTACATTCCTTACAGAATGGAATTATTAGGACAAAAATTTGGTAGATCACATGTGAAGTGCAGGTAAAGCAGCTAAATACATGTCACGACATTTTCAAAGACAAATAGTGCACTCGTGAAAGGGAAATGCGAACAAGGATACTTAAATCAATACCCTGAATAATGGGGTCTGTTTGCTGACGAGGGAACAGGACTTCCCTCTCCCCTGGAAGTGAGCACATCAGCATTTGTGTAAGGTATGTAAACAATTACGATATTGGAGATAATTTTCTGGGTTTTATACAAACCACAAAAATGGATCTACTAAAAGCTAACAAAAACAAGTTATTACGATATTGGAGATAATTTTCTGGGTTTTATACAAACCACAAAAATGGATCTACTAAAAGCTAACAAAAACAAGTTATTGTCCCCCATGAAAAAATGGAATCTTCCAGTGAATAAGTCAGTTGCCCAAGGCTATAGCGAAACTACAGTAAGGAGTTGGACTGAATGGTGTGCAAGCAAGAATTTGAGAGCTATTTCAGACACGTTTTTTTTTTCGTTTTTTCCTGTATGGAAGTTGCCATAAGGCATTTAACGGGAGGTACACGCATCACATGCTGAAATGACATAGCAAGTGGAAGGAGAAGTGTTCCCAAAGTAAATGTACTGTAGACGTCACTACTAAATATAAATCAACACTATATATGTATGTGAGCTTGAGTGTGGGTAGTGTGCATGTGCATTATACAACTATACGTGTAAAACTCTCAGAATGACCAATAGGCAGACACTGTGGCATGTTTCTTTTTGTTCTACCCATTGCTCCTGATTTGTTGTTCAGCAAAAATCCATACTACTCCTGTTGTGCCTGACTAGTTGTGAAAAATCTGTACTCAGTATTCGGTGGTACTACTGGATTACACACAATTACACCATCAATTTATTGGCAGCAAGGGATGTTTGATATTCTACATGGAATCCATGCAAAGAAACGTTTGGTGCTGATCCTGTTTAGCCTCTTTCAGCAGTAACCCCACCCCGTCCAGATTGAAAAGTGGAAATGGTCTGACTCGTCCCCACAAATTCCCTGGCCTATGTATCTCGCTACATCCGTTGAAACTATGCCGGTCCATATTATCCAATTCACCGCATACTTCTTCAAAATATTGTGCAACATTGGCTGATATGCACAACCCTGCGGTCTTATCTGGCCCGATGTCCTATGGGAAGATCCTTAACATTTGGTTTACGAATTTATCGAATTGAAGCAACACCTATTCAATTTCATACCAAACAACATCGGTGGTCAACAATTGCAGCTGTCACAGACGGACCATCTGAAGCTGTGCCGTTTTCGTCTCTATGCCTTGTTGTTGTTATGCCAACAATAGGTAAACTGTAATGCATGTAATCACCATATTCCTGCTCTCAGTCCTACATTTTCCACCTTACACGGGGAACAACATTGTAAAGGTGAATGGAGGTGGGTTTCTGCCAGGTGCTGAAATGTAAACATTTTGGGTTTGCTTTTAATTCTTTTCCAACCAGAAATAAAACCAAAAGAATAAAAATATAACCATACCACCCAGGCCAGCAATCTTACTAACCTGGCTACTATTATCTAATGGGTTGGTCTGTCAATTACGGCAGTTGCACTCTCTCTCTCTCTCTCTCTCTCTCTCTCTCTCTCTCTCTCTCTCTCTATATATATATATATATATATAATTTGCACTTGCAGTGTTCCAACTGACAGATGGGAGTCGTGCATGAGAGCATGGATGTTGAAGTAATATAAGTAGATGTACTGACTTGTTTTCAACACTGGCGAACCCATCATTGTGAGAGTTTGAAAGGTTTTGTATTATTGCAAAGTAATGAAGATTTTGCTGACTACAGCCAATCAGAATCAGTGGGTTTGTCCATAGGTCTTCTTTTTGGCATTTGACATCCAACATATTTTCAATTAATGTATACTTTCATTAGACGTAAGACTTAACAGCACAGCTGTGGAATTTCAGTGTGCAACGCTAACGTTTTTATGTAACTCCTATATGTGGCTTTCATCTTCTAACGGGAATAACATTTTTATCAATGTTTTTTCCTCCATTGCATGCAATCAGGTAGGATTGAACATTGGACCAGCAATGGGATGCGATCAATCATACCGGTTACAGGAACTATCTTAACAGGCACAGATACTATAAACATGTAAAGATTATCTATATGTGTATGTAGTAAGTCTACTGAATATGAAATTTGAAAATTACACATTTCTTTCTCCATATAATATTTTTCGTTTAATTTAAGCATTACTGTATCGCGTTTTGTAAAGTATAAGAGGAGATGGTTTACAGGGATTTTTAATGTAATGAGTGCAGCAGTAGACTGTGAATGTTCTGCCATTGCAAGAGAAGTGGTTTTCCTATTATTCATGAAATGTTGTCGATTTAAGCAATGCTGCATAAGGCTGATCTAAATATCTCGGTAGCATTGAATACATGATTCGGTAGTCTGATACTATTCATAAATTAAAAGAGCGTTATATCATTTTACGTTGAATTACATTGATACAATTATTCAATTTACGGTAAAGTTGCCACGGCCAGAACATCCTCAACATACACTTCTTCCAGGAAAGAAAGCACCAAATCTATATGGCAATTTATTTTAAGTCAGCCCTGTCAGGACGTAATTCTCTTATATCCGAAACGAGGTTTTGAACTTACCGCACAACAGAATATTTCAGAAAAGAAACTACTAAAATCGCTTTGATTCCAAGGAGATTCATTGTAACTTAACTGTTTAGGTCAAAATTCCTGAATAAGGTACAGTGGAAATATACAGTCGCGTAAAAATATGAAAAACGGGACAAGAGAGTAAACTGCGATGCACTATCCCAGCCTATTATTACAAAAAGACATAGTAGACACATTACTGGTACCTGAACGTTGTTTAAAGTATAGTTGTCATCCTTACAGCAGGACAGATGGGCAGGGTGCAAACCTATACTCTCTAGTGGTTCCAGTTACCTAATGATAAGAGAACAGTGAATAACTTCACATTTGTCTTTTAGTTAGGTTTATGTAAAACAAGCAATGTCCACTGTTCACATGTATGTTCTTTTCTACAGTGGCCTCTGCTCTGATTATTATCCCTGCATGTTTTGTACTTGCAGTCATCGTCATTGTAGTGCAGTGTGTTATTATTTGGAAGATGCGCAACAGGTAATACACACACACACACACACACACACACACACACACACACATACATATATATATATATATATATTCATGAGTTATGTGTGTCTAGGATCTTAGATGTCAGGACCGTTGCTATTCAAATAGTACACTGATCATTTTAGACCAAGCTCAGAGAAAGTCCATATGAAATAATCCAAAGATAAATCCATAATCTCTTTTGTTTGATTTTATATCTGCACAGGACTCGACAAAGTTCTTTGAAGCTTGTATGTCAGTCTGTGGAACAACTATAATGGAATAGAACAATACACAAACTAGTAATATCATAACAAAAATTATACTTTAGACTAGTGTTAACATACTATAATAATCGATACATGTCTAATGAATTCTTAAGTTCCCACCTTCATTCGCTTGGCAGTGTTGTATTGTCGAATGGACTTACGGATGGTACCTACTTTTTTAATGCCGTTGGGCTTCCCTCTGGTCACACTGAATGCTGCTTGATGGCCAGATGAGACTGTCCAGACTGGTATATGAAAGTAGCAAATACATTAAAGCAATAATGAAAAAAGTATCACAACACAATCCTTGACATTCATTTTGTGCACACATGAAAACGTACTTTGGATGGAATTGAAATATGATTACTGTGTGGTTCAATAAGCTTAGTGTGTCATTATATTCATTTAACATATTAACAGGGGTGTCGGCATTTGACGTGTTTGTCACTATCTCTGAATGTATATATAACAATCACATGATACCACTGCCATTATTAGGTATAGATTTTCAGTTCATGTCTATGCCAATATGTCTACGTTTTACATGTGTCCATTCATATTTCGTCCTGTACGAATCTTAAATAGCAGTAGTGCATGGGGCAGGTTGGGCCAGTATCTCTACCCTTCAGGTGACCCTACCAGGAAATAAAGGACGTTTATGTTAAGGTGTAAACAAGGCACCATCTCCACTAAATGCAGTCTACCTAGCCCCAGGTATGTCAATGCACTCTCCCAATGTCTTCTTTTTTGTAATTTTGTGTTTAAAGTTGGCAGTTGTCATATTTTCACTGATTAATAAACCATACTGCAGCCATGATGATTTGTGCTAGATAATTTTATTGAAGTTTTGACACTTAGATGCAAGCAACATCACAACCATAATTTGAAGCTGCCAGGCAACATCAATGGAGACGAGACACAGGATGGATTAAAGGACAAGAGGACATTTGAATCAACGACTTCAAGGTATAGTTTGGTAGAAAAGATGAAACAAAATAAATGTTTGTTTTGTATAGGCAAATAAATGGGTCATACAGTGATTGCACAAAGGATAAATATTTTTCCTTGCACAGAATACGGATTCACCAGTATGATCTGAAATGAAGTGCAAGAAAATACTAACCCTACCAAAAGCATTTTAATGCAACAAATTTTTGATTTTCTTTCAACGGCATGATGGCAAGGCTTGGATGAGAACTAAGGATAGTTGATTTTTCTCTCTGTTTCATTAACATCTGAGCGTAGTCAATGCGCGACTTTACATATGCAAATCCTAGACTTAATTAATTAATTTTGTAACTGAAGTGACTCTTACATCTAATCTCCACCAAATGCTGGAGTTCTTAAGCAGATGAATCATGTTGTCATGTGTACACCCAACACTAAAAATGTATGATATGCTGAGAGAGCAATTCATCTATTGATTTGCCTTTTCTTTTGCATATCTATGCCCTACCAAATATGCCACTTTTATATTGGAACGTGATTCTAAATTGGTGTTCCCTATCAAGCTGTGTGATATTATGGGCACAATGCGCGTCTAGAGAATCCATGCTGAATTTTTGTTTCTGCTTGGTTAGAATTCTTTTGCAAGCAGGACCCAGTCATTCTATGGATCTATGTAGTACACTTGTATTATCCCTGTTAAGTTATATTGTTTATTTAGACAACCGTGCTAAACAAAGAAATGCTTGCACAGGTTTAATATGAAGCAAGATAAATGCGACGATTTGTGTGGAATTGCATGTACCACTGTAATTTTATGCAAAGTGGTCAAGGAACCAGTTCATGCTTTATACAGAGCAATTAAAAAAATAACCTGGAAACGGTATAAAGCTCAGAATTGGTTGATCAATGGGACTGGCAATCAGGTTCACAGAGGTTTTAAAATCTGCCCAATTTGTGTAATTTGAAGCTAATATAGTCTGCCTGTGGGTCACTAAAAGTTAACTTCGCAATGTGATGCGGAAACACAAGTTAAATGTTAGAACCTGACCTTTCACATCCCTCAAGAACAGATTTCCACCCTTACACACAGTATGACCGGAAGAGTAGACGCTTTCCTGCAGAAAGACAGAGGGTACAATCGTTACAAGTTTTAACCCGGGACACGGCTTCACGTACAAAAGTGAAGACCCTTGTCTAGGCTTACACATTTTCCCAAAAGAATGATTAAATCAAATAGTATCACAAACTATACACACTTGCTACACTTCCCTCTCCATTATGCCAAAACACTCTGCCACTAGTACCGTTCCTTCTCTTTTTTTAGCAGGAGTACATAAATGTATTGATTTATTCCTGGAAGGGAAATACACAGATTCCTGTTGATTTTTCAGAGATCCAAATGCTGATTCTACCGCTTATTATAATATCAGCGACTTTCAGCAAAAAACATCTATGAAAGGAGACAAGACTTACACACATCTGGAGTTAAAGAATGGTGCTGACCTAGAAGCTAAAACTCAATATGAACAATTAAAGTATTAAATATATGTGGTGCTTAAGAAAGAATATACACCGACATGAGCCTTATTAATTTTGGAACAGGCTTTTATTTGGATTGCATACAAGTAATCATTGCTGTTGATTGATACAGATGTTGTTCATGCCTAGTGATGCCTTGAGGTTTCAAAGTTATGCTTCAAAATTTCATATTGTAAGATGCTGAGTTGGCACAAACTCTATCTTTACCGTATTGGACGATTAAAAAGAACACTATTTAAGAGGAATTTATACCAGCTTATTTCTACATAGTGCCAAATAATTATGCCTATTTTATCCTGGACCATCACGCCCAGCAGAGACTAAAAATTTTAACCTAGAAATCACAGCCAATTGTGAGGCGTATCCTTTCTTGAAAGCTGCACCTCCTGGGAATAGCATTAAATTGGTTGGTATGAATATTGTTTTATTGATTGAGGGAAGTAAGCGAATATTTTGTTAAAAAGAGAACATTTTATTTGCATCTCGCTTGTAATATGTATGTTTCATTATTTTCATACAGGAGAAGAACCTTTAATATGTGCTTTTGCTATTCAATTTTGCATACGCTTATACACAGAAAATAATAGAGGAGTTGTATTACTAAAATGAATCTATGCACAAATAAACCATCTTAATTTCCGTATGGTTATATCACCGTATTCCTATATCAAGTTTTTTTTTTTTGAAGAAAACTCGTTTTGTAAGTTAAAACCTGACTTTGTGATCTCGCATTTGTTGTAAAAGAATGAATTTTGGTGCGAAATCTTGTTCTGCGTTGAACATTTATGGATTTTTCACAGTACTGTGCGAGGTAAAAGATTGGACATATCGGTTCCCATCATTCATATTGATTTTCGTAGCTCAGTTTTAAAGACAGGCATAAAAATTTGAATAATAATTGAATTCCATGCGGAATGATGGGGCACACCAGTGGATGGACAGACTGTTCGTCGAAACAAATCATTGATGGATTGTGGTGGTTGCTTAACAAAATGGAGTTTTCAACTGAAAGTGTATAAAAATCTACCATTTCAGTTTTATTTTGCTTAAGTGGGTCACATGCTCCAAAATATATGCATTCAAGACCATATCTTTTGCAGCAGATATGCGAAACCTTCACTCTGCTCTGAAATAAAGGATGATTTTCTAAACGGAAGATGTATGTGCATAAGATCTATTTTGTTTAATTTCTCAACAATACTTATCTTATGCATTTTTTTCACAAGTATCCATAGGTTTGTATCCATATGTTTCTTGGCAGGATTGGGATTTTTTATAGTGTAAAACGATTCTCTCTGACCTGGTAGGATTTTCACATTTTTCGTGCAGAAGTCACACATTTTTTCAAGTTAAAATCAGAAGAAATTAAATATGTATATGCTTGACCAGGACCGAATTCAATGGTGAGTGCTCAGAAGATAGCATAAATAAAAAGTTTTTACTTGGTCCTAACAGGTTGTTCCTTTCCTTTTTAAAATCGCTCCCAAAGTCACAGAAAGGGTAGTCAGAAAATAATCCTAAGATCCACTCCTGGATATCATGTTTTTCTTATGATGCCCGTTTGATTTTTGTGATGCGGCAATTCATTTGTTTGTGAGGCTAGTTACCAATTACATAGGTTGTGCAAACAAATAGGTCTGAGAAAATTGCACTTGAAGAAAATGTTGTCAATTCTTATGGATTAATGGCTGTAATATGACACATACTTAATTCTTCTGTCCTGTGTTTTTATTATTGTATGAAATAAGCCTGTAGCTTTACCTCTGTGATGTTGTCATTCTTAATAGCATATTTTGTGGCTTAAAACTTGATTTTTAACTTGGGGACATGAAACGTAACCACACTTAGCTTGTTTGGGTGTTGGTTCACATGCAGCTTTCCATATTTGGGGCCCAGTAAGTGAATTGTGTTAATTTGTTTTTACATCAATAGAGAATTTCAAAGTAGTCCAAAGAATGGTAGTGATTAGTCTGTACTGTCCCATTCTTCTCTCCATGGCAAATGCTTCCCTGTTCCCTATGCGCCACCTTTGTCAGTGGCTCACACCATTTCCAGGGATCATATAATAATAAACAATGAAACGGCTCATTATCATATCCATAAAAAGAAAGGCCATGTGGTCAGCACTACAGTTATAAATTTTATATTCACACATATGAATTTTGAGAGCATGTAGTTAAGTATCAAACTAGCCAAAGAAAATTCAAAAAGTGATTAGAAGTTATTCAAAGTTGCTGGCTTCCAATGTTCAACCGTAAAAGTTCTTATTCAAAAATGTGATACACGAGCACCTGTATCTCTTCAAAAATGATCTTCGATCTCTTGGAAGCCTTGCAACTCAGTTTGCCAAATTTGCAACGTTTTATTTTAGAACAATTACTTATTACCAATTGAAGAAATGATATAGTTTTCCACAGCAAGTTGACATCCTAATTTTAACTTAAACAAGGTCTTATCAGAGATTGGATTCCAAACAAAAATCTAGCAATCAGCACCGACACTTAAGGTCCAGGATACTATTGCTCTACAGTTCATGTTACTATCGATCACTTTATTCATCTTAACCATAAAGCAAAGAAGGCTTTACAACTTCTGATATATTATCTTGGGTTTTTTTGCTTTGTTTTTTGTTTTTGTTTTTGTTTTTGTTTTCTTGTTTTTGTTTTGTTTTTTTGTTTTTTTGTCTTGCTTGTTGAACTGTCAATAACTGGTGCTCAGACAAAACACTGGTCACCACATGTTATAAAGATATTTATATATGTATATATATATTTATATGTATATGTATGTCATATATATATATTATATACATATATATATATATATATATATATATTTATACAGTAAAATTTGTATAAAAAGGACACTGTTGGGACTGAGGACAAGTGTCCAAATTATCAAGGTGTGGTACGTAAAGTTCCAATATGGGATACACGTTTAATACATGTGTATGTATTAAGTGAAACAAGTTAAGATTGGCCCTTTTAGACACATTTTATACATGTGCATACCCTAATTTACCTGAAGTTTAAAAGCTACTCGCAGGCCACACAATACTTTTCACAAGTTTATTACATGGGGAAAAACTGGTGGCATATACAATGTCTAATGACTTTGTAAATGTGTGTACTGAAATGTCATTTCGCTTTCAACAATGCCTATGGGGTATTAAGCAGCCAAAATTTGTTACCTACCCCTGTGTAATTATTTTTTAAATTCAGTTACAGTTGTTTTAAGCTTTGGGTTGATCACAGGAGATCGATGTGCCAACGGAAAGTGTTGCTTTAATCTCGATAGCATCTGATCGAGAAAAGCAGTAATGTGGCAGTCCTACATTTCAAGCGAGTCCAAATTATAGTGAGCATGACTGGCAAGTGTCAGTTTACAAATTTTTAATTCATGGACCAATGCCTCTGGATCGACAAGTGTCTTGAGATTTGTGTGTATGTGTGAGTGAGTGTGTGTGTGAGTGGGAGCAGGGGGGGTGCATACCGATGTTTGAAACAGTAATCGAGGACGGTGTTTTTCCATAACAGGTTTGTGACTAAACTGTAAAACTGCGTAAAGGAGAAAAAGTATAGGTTGTTGCCATTGAAAAAAAAGTGTAGCCTTTTTCCATTTGAGGGGTGAAGTTTCTCTGAGACTACTTCCCCTTATAGCCAATAGAGAGAGGTGTCCCCTAAAGTTAAACTAATATGAAAATGGCGTTAAAATAGTTGGTTCTTTGAGAAAAGGTCCCATATGAAGAGTCCTATTTGTCGACATGTCTCTTTCGGCAGGTTTGACTGTATATATATATATATATATATATATATATATATATATATATATATATATATATATATATATATATATATATATATATATATATATATATATATATATATATTGTAAAACTCGCTATAATGACACCATTGGTTCCGTTAGAAATGTGTCAGATAACTGAATATGTCAGATAAAGGAATAAAACTACTAAGTAAATGAACTTTTGCCCTTCACAACCTGTGTCATTATAATGAAAAAAGTTGGATATATGAGAATCGTTATAATGCGGTTCTACTGTATATGTATTGTTTTAATCTATTTTGATTCACTGGTAGGAAATTAACTCAGGAAATCTCTACTAAATATCTGATGACTTTCGTTGGATCAATATCATCAAGTTACCTGAATCCATGGTCAAAGCTACCTGTAAAGAGAGTTCGTAAAGAAAGGATTATTAATTTGGGCATGACATATATGATTTAAGTATCAAAGCCACGAGAAAAACATGTAGGAATCCCTTTGCAGCAGCACACCATCCTTTTAAATGCACTTTCTCAGTTGTTCAGTTTTGTTGACTAATTCCTTGTGGAATTTTCGTATGTTACATATGACCCTGCTAGGTCACAGTCCAGGTCATTTTGGTCCCTTGCACGCATTGCATGTCTTCAAACATAAATAGAGGTGTGTGCGTTTATCTTTTTGGCATGATTTAAAAATCAGTTTTGCCCTGAAGACTCAGCAGAAATATAGGCATGTCCACAAAAATGTCCAGGCCTATTACGTAAGTGTTGATCTGTAACAAGGCCCCCTTCACAAGGACAACTCTTTTATGTTTATAGAGAGTGTCTGTTTTTTATAAGCGCTTTATAAGTACATTTCTACAATCTACAATATTTTAACTGTATAAACTATTTGGCCTTTTGGTAAGCCTGTTGCAAACAGTTTATATATTTCTTTTGGCAGCTGAAAACATTGCTGGTCTAAATCTTATATATTCAAAATATAAATTATTTAGTCAGATGGCCACAATTCAAATAAGACTGCCATTTTCAAAATTCTTAATATTTTGTTGGATTGCCATATTACTGAATAAACTAAAGGAAGCCTATTTGCACGTTTTCACTGTTAATAATGTACCTGTGTGAAAGTGAAATCTTAGGGCTCCTAGTGCACCCCCAAGGTGTGATCATTTGTCCTACAAACTTGTTATTTTTTCTTCAAATATAAACTGCAGCTAGCTTTGGTCTGTCAAAGTGGGACCACACTCCCCGAAAAGATACTTGTCTTCCACTTGGGTTATTGTTGTGTATTTTATTGATTACCCCATGAGTTCACACGTCTGGTTACTTATTACGTCCTCATGGTAATTTTGCTATTTACAGTGCAATATATATTTATCCCAGGAAAAACCCATTTGACATACAGATGGACATCATAAACATCCTTATAAATTTCCACACTCTTATGTAACACCACACCTTTTGACTGGAAAATTTAATAATCCAAATGTTTGCCATATAGTTAGATCTTCACTTTAGTCCGCACCACTATCAGTGTTGACACCAAATTATTCTTAATAAAAGAATTTGACAACATATAGGGGAATATATGATGTACCTTTACAGACGTTTCTAACCTGTAGTCATTGATAGGAACACACCAAAGGATAATCGAATTAAGTAAATATATCATGATAGGCATTTCGAAATTTTCGTATGTCTGTCCAATATATTGCATTATTAGAAGATGCAACCATGCATACAAGTTTTCCTTGACAATGTTGTTCCTAAAATTTCCTGCAAATATTAGAAAACTATTGCCTCCAAGCTATTTATTCACATAAAAGTCGTTGAAAATTTGTGCAAGGTAACTATGAAGAAAACGAGTACTAATGTCCATGTCATAGAAATCTATATGGAAATCAAATTACCATTTTCATGCCATAATTCGCATTTTATATCAAATCATCATGATCATCTAAAAGCTGGTGACATCTTTATGGTGCCAAATAATGTATACGTGAACTACTGAAAGAGCTGGACAAAACACATAATATTTTCAGACTTTTTAAACCTGTAGTTATTGATAGGAAGACAGCAAAGGATGATTTAAGTAAATTAATATATCATGTTAGGCATGTCGATTACAGAAATCTGCTCACTGTATTACATAGTAAGGTCCAATGATACATACCAGCTTGACCTGATAGTGCTGCTCCTAAAATGTCATACAAATATTCATACACTGCAAGATATTTAACAACACAGGAGTCCTTAAAGAAGTTACTTTAGGTGAGTATAAAGAACACGAATACCCATGTCTATGTGAGTTCAAATGGCTTAAATACTGTGAGCCACGGAAATTGCTTGGGGCCAAGACAAGAAAATGATTCTAGAAGCTGGTGAAGAGTATGCTAAACAGTCGGCAAAGAAGGAAATATTATGATATTTCTGCCTTAGATTAATGGATCAGTCAACTAAGGCATGTTGTCACCAAAGAAAAAAAAAAACCCTCCAAAATATTATATAAAAAAAAACAAACAAACACACACACACAAAAAAAAAACAAAACAAAAAAAAAAAAAACAAAAAAAAAAAAGCTGTTTCAATAAACCATTCAATTGTTCAGTCCCTGTAAGAGCTGCATGGTAAATATGTTTTGACACCTACTGATAAAGCATCCAATGATATTATTGTTAAATGTTAACATTTTTATTATAAGGTTTATAAGTAAATAATCGTGGGTTATCATTTTGAACAAACATCCACACTTTTTAATCTTTATTTGGCCTGGAAATTTGATGGCCATGCCCATTATTCAACATTTATTCATTTTTAAAACTGCATAAAATTGATAATGGTGTCCAATTCACAGCAGGTTCCAATTTTGCTCTACTTAAGAATTCTCAGTTCTGTTGTCTAAAGGCTTGACGATAGTGCAGGAATTGGGGCTTAGTTACTCTGGCCAGATAGAAAAACCTTATAGTATAAACAGGTTTTGGAACACTTCGATGGTAGTGATAATTATTTACCTTTCGCACAGATTTCTTCTTGGGACTTGCTCCTTTAAAATATAAATATTTATCCCTCTGATATGAAAGAATGTATTAAGTATCTCATAAATAAAACAGGTGATGAAAACAACTTTCAAAGAAGGACTATATTTTACGAAGGTACATATTTTGATGATGAAATACCGGATGGCCAGTCTCCATTTAAATACGATCAAAATGTTGAGTTGTTGATTTTTTTGATTGATAACATTTATGTCGAATTTGGCGATTCCTAGTTTAGACAGATAATTGGTATTCCAATATGCACCTGTTTTAGCCAATTCATATTTATATTACGATGAGTATAGGTTTCTTGTAAATCTGCCGAAAGAAAAAATTCCATGATAATGTTTTAGATTCAAATTTGTATAGTTAATGATGACCAATTAAGCACAAATAAAGACCACTTTTAATAACATGATTCTCAAATATACCCTGATGATTGGAATTTAAAGAAACTACAGGAAATGGCATGGAATGTTCATATTTAGACACAAATATATACAACGATAAATATATGACAAATGTCATGATTTTGAATTTAACATAGTTAATTACCCTCATGTTTGTAGTAATAGGTCAATCAAGCTAGCTTATGGTGGTTATGTGTCAAGATGTATTGCCTTTGCAGTAGTATGCATTGAATATGACAACTTGGACTTTTGTGAAACAGAGATATTCGAAAATGAAATTAAAATGATCATTTCTGAAGTTTTGGGTTAAAAAATTGAAATGTATAATATAGATATCCAATAAATTTGAGATGTTTAATGAATCATGTGATAATTATATGAACCTAATGAATGTAATTGACATTTTATACAAATTGTTGATGAGGCAAGATATTTCTCAAAGTATAGACTTCCTAGCATCAATTCAATGTAAATTACCACTTACTTTTGATGGAACCTTTTTCAATTCAGTAGAAAGATGTTTACCTTCAAACTCTTATTTGTATTCCTTTACTGATATATACAAATATCACAAAGTTGTTGTTATATCTATCTTAAAATTTTGGATTTTCTACTGGCTTGTTTGATGGCTGAAGGTTTTTGATCATGGATAGTTCTTGTTTACTGTGATTTTTGGTGCAGCTTCTCTAACATTATTGAAAACTGTTGTCTACTTTTATTTTTATTGACAGTAATTATTTCTGTATCGTCAATGTGACATCTTATCCTCTTGAGATGTTCCAGGCATAATGAATTGCTTCATGGCTATTCAAATCTTGCAGTTGTGTCTGATCATGCTCATGTACATAGACTTGTCAAGACTTGGACGGTTTTTGCCTGGGACTGATTTTCGACTGTCATATTGACATGTAACGGTCTCAGTACTGTTTACTCAAATAGTGTTTCCCCTTTCAGTATAAATGAATCAGTCTATAAAAAAGGCCAACCTGTGACACAGTTTGGTGGTTTAGTTATGCTAGAACAATGACCCTCCTAACGACATGAGTACATATTCAGTTGAAATACATAAAGGTAGGCAGTTTGTTTGATAATCCCTTAGAGTTTTACCCAGCTTTACTGAAAAGGTCTTCATTTCTGAACAGCTAGAAACTCAATAAGTAGATTGTTCGAACATTGATACATACTAAAAGCAATGAGGTTTGACAACAAAATAATCTACTTCCAGTATTCAGAGTAATGTATCTCTGGGAACTCAAAATAAAAAAGTATTATTATCTTGGTTACAGTTAACAAATATTTTCACAGAATGTAGTCCACTGCTTTTGATCAAAGAGGTGGTCCTGAGGTATTTGTAGGGGTATAACATATATATTTCATCATATATGTCATCCATTTTAAACCAAAAACTATACAGTATCATGATACGTATGCATGCAAACGATTCAGATTGGTAACGTGGTTACCTGGTGAGAAATATGTTGAATGAAGATTTTCAATCAGTTACTGATGTAACAACTTTTCATGTATTTTGCTTTTTTCCTGTGATAATAATCTGTGGTTGTTTAATGGGAATGGCCAGGTGTACTGTTTTGTTTTGCTGATAAACAGATGATACAGAAATAATTCAAACTTCTGCAATATTTAAAAATCAGAAGTGAGCTTCACCTAATATAAATATTATCATTAGAAAAAAAATTGTAATGAAATTTACACTTTAAAATAGTTTTGTCAGATTTTTTTTATGAATACCCTACTAACAGAAGAATATAAGATTGTTTCAATGTCTCTTCAATTATTTTTGTATGCCCGGTCTCCATGCTCCAGCACACCTACTACATTCCTGAAGAAGTATCCATGTACTATTGTGTTTGTATTTGTACAGTTATCTGCTGCACTATGATTTAGGTAAATTATGTTAACTTTCAGAGACAAAACAAAATATATCAAAATCTGGATTTTCAATTAAGCAAATTTCCTGATATCCAGAAGTCAGCATTTTCATTCAGAAACTTTCTTTGGTTCATTCTAAGTGCAATGGGACCAGAATGTACCTGTACAGAATACAGCTACAAGGTACGCCAGTAGTCACTGGTAGTGTGTCTGAGATTACGTCATCATATTCAACGTATTGTCTGCGATTCTTAAGATAATTTTGAATAGCCCAAGTTGAGCGTCCTTGACTCCATAGTGATTTAACTTATGCAATAAAATGTCATGATTTATTGTGTCAAATGCCTTTGACAAGTCAAGGAATATGCATACTGGTGATTTTCCTTGATCCATTTCCAACATTACTTTGCCTATAAGCTCATCTGTGGCTAACTCTGTTGAGTGATCAGTTTGAAAACCGTATTGACTATATAATAAAAAAGGTTTGTGTCTCTGGAAAAAGTCATATAGTTGATTGAAAATTATTTTCTCGAATACTTTAGAAATAGCAGGTAATATAGATATTGGCCGATAATTTGTGAAAGAAGCATCGTCACCTTTTTTATATAAAGGGGCAGACTCAGACTCAGACTCAGACATAGTTTTATTTGTCTGATTACAAAATCATTTAAGCAGATAATACCAATACAAAATTGTAAACAAATATATGACTTACAGATAGGAACGGAAGAAGGTATTTCAAGACAAAACGTCAGGATGAACCCCGCTAAGGATATTCATTCCGCTATCGCGGGAGTCACCTTTGTGTATGTTTACATGAACTGTGAATATATTTATTTAGTCGTTAACATTATACAAAACCTGAAGTACAAATGAAAGTCAATCAAATATTAACCATAATATTTCACAAAGAACTGAAGTGCAAAATGTGAGTCAATCAATTATAATTACAGACAAAACAATTTGCTATGGTGCAGATTTCAGAGTACTTATTGATAAGGAAATTTTTCATGTAATTGGAGAAACCATAGTATGAATGGGTTGTGACTTTTTCTTTCATATTTTGTGGTTACTCTTTTAGAATTTCAGGGATGGAATAACAAATACAGTTCTTGGTGGAGGCTTTTAAAGGGAGGGGATGAGGAGGAATGAGTCAATGTCTGGTGTTATGCGTATGGGTAATTGGTAAGGGAGCGACCATATTATCAAAGTATCTAGGCAACTGATTGTGGTTATGTCTATGGTAGATTTCAATGCTTTTAGATATAATAGATCCTGGACCTTTAGTAAGTTAAGTTGTTTAAAAATGGGTTCCGTATGTGCATAGTAGGTTGAACAACTCACAAGGCGGATTGCTTTCTTTTGTAATGTTACAACTCGATCACATGAATGGCCCCAAGCAAGAATAGAATAGTAAATACGTGGCAGGAACAAAGAGTTATAAATGAGCAAGAGACCTGAGGTGGTTAAATAATTGTGAAGTCTTTTTAGAGTACCTATTATACGAGAGAGATTACTTGATATTTTATCAATATAGGCTTTCCAGTTAAGATTTTCATGTATCATGAGTCCCAGGAAGTCCAATCCGGTTGTTCTTTCTATGGGAATGTTATAAATTGATAGATTAATTTTTTAATTAAGCGCGGGAAGGAGTGAGATTGGTCTATAATTATCAAAACTGGCATTATCCCCTTTTTATACACAGGTATCACTTTTGCCAACCTTAACTTATCAGGGAAAATGCCAGTGACTAACGACAGGTAAATGATTAGCGTCAGAGAAACTAAAGTATTATTGATGCCTTTGAGACGTTTCATAGATAATAAATCGTGGCCAGAGCTCGTTGTAGCCTTCAACTTGTTGAAAATCGTTTGAACATCATTAAAAGACACTGGACAAAAGACAATCACGTTGTCATGTTGATTGATAAGATAAGTGGTAAAGGCTGGTACATTAGTTGCATTTAAATTTGAAGCTAGTTTGGGGCCAGTTTTTGTGAACAATTCATTGTAACGTTTGGTTATTTCACCTTTGTTTGACGTTTGCATGCCTTCCACTTTGAAAAGCTGTGGGAAATCTTGTTTCTTTTATTTATACTGAGAATTGACCTGATAGTATCCCAAGTCTTCCTGGTGTCTCTTTTGAATATTTCAAATTGGTAATTGTAATAGTTTTGCTTATATTGACAAATAGTTTTATCCCGGATGCACTTGTAAGTCATTGTGTTCAGTTTGATAACTTGATATTGATAGGATTTAGGATTAGTAAACTTTAATTCGTGGTATAAATTAACCTTTATATTTTATGGATCGCAGAATACCATTTGTCACCCAAGGAGAGAATTTATGTTTATATTTGTTAAATTTTACAGTTTTGATAGGCAAATGCTTCTCCTTGGCATGCTATATAATGGCAATAAACTTATTATAATTTATATTTGGATTTGAATTTGGATCTAGTATGAAAGATTCCATTATATTAGTGTTATTTATTTCATTATAGAAATCCTGTATAGACTCAGCGTCTTGCTTCCTAACTTGGACATATTTGGGAGGGCCTTGTGAATTTGTTTTTTTGATTCAGGCAGACAACTTGAGGAAGGTGATCGGACAAATTAGTAAAAATGATGCTGGAGCGGCATGACTTTGTAGCATGGGAGAGATTACAGAAAACATCATGATTTATTATTGCACTTTTCTCATCAAACGAGTTGGTAAGGTAATTTGGGGTTGAAAGTCGTTATTGAGCATTAAGTCTAATAAATCTGAGTTTTGTCCCTTATATTTGTTTTTAGTATGTCAATATTGTAGTGACCTACAGCTTAAGCATTGTTAAGTTTTTCAGTGGAAATTTCTGTTTTAAGACTATGATTCACAATTATTACAAGCGATTTAGCAAGAGTGTTTTTAACTTTAGTATTTTTGTTGATAAGCCATCTATGCTACAGGTATTTTTGGATTTAAGGTGATCAATAGTTTGACATATTATTTTCTCGTCGATTTCTCTAAATTCAAAGCGGGTGTCATTATATCGTGCAAGTATTCTGTGTATTCAGTGGCTGGCTGTGTAATCTGGGAAGCCAATTCTGGGCCAACACGAGTAAAAAACTGATTGAGTTTATTAAGTATAGTGACTTTGTCACTGATCAGTTGACTATTATCCAAAATATATTCTGGAAAATGGTTTTTTCATTTTCGTTTTTGAAAGTAATTCTTTTATTGTCATCCATGTTTTTTATAATGTCATTTTCATATCTGGTGAAACATGATTCATGATAGCCTTTTTTCGCCTTCCTGATACTTCTCTTGATTATGGTGTTGTACGTTGATATATACATTTTTACTGTTGGATGAAAGGGCGATGTGACTGGAGTACATTTTAGTCTTTTATGTAAATCACCTCTGAACTTAATTGAACGTAAAATTCTCAAAGTTACCCAACTCCATTTTTTATGTTTTTGCTTTTTAAATTTTACATATTCACATGGTATGTTTTTTACTTTTGCGTTCTCTATAATCATATTCATAGTTTCAAAGTTTAGATTAGGATCAAGTAAGGGGTTGGTATCCAGTTGTTGATATATATTGGCCTTGCAAAGCTCTTCATGAAATTTTTGAAGATCGGAAAGACTTTGTTTTTTCATTTTGATCATTTTTAGGGGTTTCACTAGATTTCCTCAGGATATCAGAACAAATGAAGTACGGCTGATGATCAGAAATTTTTTCAACCATTATACCGGATGTAGCTTTTTAGGTTACGTCACTGATTTTGCATAGTATATTGTCTATAAGTGTTCCTCTAGTATTCAACAATCTCGTGGGAAATGTTATCTTTGGACAAAAGCTGTGAGACATTATAAGATCAAAATGTTCATGATAAATAGGACGTTCATTTACTTTTAACAAGTCAATATTACAGTCCCCACAAATTGCAACTTCACAATTTCCATTTTCCATAATACTTCAGACTTGTTAAAATTCCTCAATAAAGGTTTGATGGTAATCTCGGAGCTCCGTTAGTGGTCTAAAGACGTTACCAATGGTTATTTTTTTCTGGAGTTCGCCACCAGAGATTTCTATAAATTGCCCTTCCCACACATTGGAACGTGAATAGATAGGTTGGACAGTATAATTATATTTTTCACTTACATACATTATTAAGCCACCTTTCCGGGAGCATATTTGACCTTGTGAAACACAATTGTGTCTTTCACGTTGTACAAGAGAAAGATCTGTATCGTGCTTAATACAACATTCTTGAAAACATCTGATGCTAAATTCAAAGTCGTTTTCTTTAAAGTTCTGAACAAAGGCCTTGATTTCGCTGAATTTAGCATTTATCGAATTTATGTTTGAGGAGACTATGGTAAAACTATTCGATTTACTTTTTAGTGTTGGTATTAAATCTTCAGAATAATATGGCGAATGTGTTATAATATCAACTTGGTCATCATCTTCATCATTATCATCATTTAAATTTAGTACATTTGTACGTAAATTTGCTTCCACACCACCAGAATGTAACAAAATTTGATCTGTGAATACCATAACCAAACAGATATAAGATTATAAATAATGCTTTGTTTGAAATTTTCTGTATATTACTGTTGAGCAAGTTCATATTTGGGTCATCACGTATATTATATGACGCTTTCTTGGTTTTAAATTCAATAAACTTGTGTTGGTTTTCAAATTTTTAAACAAAGGAATATAATTTGGTTTCAAAAAAAGTTAAGAACAAAAATAAAAGTATCATTCTCTGTATAACTGCACCGATCTCTGGGGCAGTATACAGGTTCAGTTCGATGGTGGTCTCATTTAAACTATACATGGCCTATGCCTATTGATTTTATACGCATGCTATTCATTCAAAAAGAAATACTGATTCAGGTACGGCTGTCACGGTAAATATTTCAGAATATATTTCCATTTAAGATGAGGGGGACCGCAACCGCTGTCCTCTACCCCACACTTTGAAGTGCTCTGCATTTATTCATGTACAGCCATATATGAATGAATGAATACCAGATAAATTATTTATAATACGTTGCACAGTATCAAACATTTCACATATTTGGAAGTAGAAATAAAACAAAAAGAAGAAAGACAGATACTTCTGTATGGTCAATTGTAATATACATTTCTGTCGAAGCTGAGGTGGGCCACGACTGCTGCCCTCTACCTTTCACTTTGAAGTCGTCCGCAATCCATTCAGATACAGCCTCACTTGACAGACTATAACGATAGTATTTTTTTCCATGAAGTGGACCACCTAACTCTTTAGGCCGCCTCCTTCAAAGTAAGATTGCAAGGCATCTGATTCAGCTTGGCCCACACGCATATCCAGCAGGCTGATAACATTGCTAATTACTTTGACTTGAGGGGGCGGGACCGCAACCGCTGTCCACTTCCCCACACAAATCTGAAACTTAGCTATTGAATTAAGATTAGTTCCATTTTGTGGAGCGTCGGGCTGAGGATACACTCATCACATCTCGTGCCACGCTGGCTTGCCACTTATAAAACCACAACTTTTTATGAGTGAAACAGCATGTAATCTGTCATATAGGCTTTGTTGCCGGATCGTGATACGTTTCCTGAACTTTGTAGGATTTTTTTCTTCTACCTTTAGAGGAGATGATAGCATCTGAGTGCCAGCAGGCAGTGTGCGGGATAACTTCTGAGTGTTGATTTTGGTTTAAATCTATCAGTGTTTTGTTTAGTGTTTAACACATCTTGCAGGTGTATATCTTGATCTTCAGGTACGGAGGGTAGTAATTCCATATATTGGTCTAAGCTTCTATACCACAAATATTTCCCAAAATGAGCAGGGGCAATCGTAATGAAGCTTATAATAAAGTTTGGATGAAGTCTTTTTAGAGTTAGTCGTTGTGTAAGTAAGCTTGCCAAAGCGTCGTCTGTGCCTCCGTGGGCAAATATGTATGTATTAGCATATGGTATTCTATGAACAATGTTATTTATGCCAGCAGCTATATTGACGACGAGTAGCGCCTCCATGGGAATATCGCCATCTTCAATGTACTCGATGGCTAGTTTTTTGAGACTTTGCATGGTGCCTCCTCTTTCAATAATATAGTGAGTGATGTATGGCAGCGGAACACGTATCTTATAATTGTTGAAATTTAAAGCGCTTAAATTTGCGATCAAGAGTATGTGGGTTTGCAGAGTTGGCATTTCTGTTTTTCCGAGAAATATGTCACTGGTACTTGTTGAGCGAAAACAAATGCATGCAGGCAAAAGATGAGTTGTCCACCAGCAGGCTAATATCCGAACACAGGCTACGGAAGATACGGAATAGGGACAGCTGAAAAATGGAAGGTTGGTTACAGAGCACACGTGAGGCCGCGCACCTGGGGCATAGTAATCATCAGTGCATGACAATATGTGGAATGTACTGCGTTCTTATTTTGTCCATTATGTCATAACGACTTGCTTCTTTTAGATCCCTAACAGGTTGACCTCGAGTTCGGTACAGCCAGTGGAATAGTAATTACGAACTATGTCTCTTAGCCGAAGTTTGGGTTTGAAAATTGACCCATCTGGTAGTGAAAGGGAAATGTATGGCCAGTTTTTGTGGTATTTTACCTTTGATATCAGCTTCTGGTCCTTTGAAAGGATCTTTCTGTAAAGCATGGTCTCATTTTTGAGTGGTTGCAATACAGCAGGATGTTGGGGGAAATCGACTTGGCTTTGTTGGTGTCGCCGGTACCCTTGCCCAGAAGTTTAGCCTTTGCTAGCCAGATATCTCGGATGTCTAAATCAAGAAATTTCAAATGAATGCCAGAATCCTTCTGGGACTTAAGGCGATGACAACCAGCAAAGTTAGAATTCGCTAGCTCCACGTCTGAGAGTTTTAGCTCATGTTGTCCGAATTGTAACACCTTTTGACGTGTATCCATGGATCGTTTCCCTATTTGACCTTTCGATTCCATATATGATGATTGAATATTTCATTTAGTGGAGTTCTGCATCTATTGCCTTCACCGCTTCGTGGATTCTCTTGTTTTGAACACGTTGTTTTATTTCTTCAAATTTTGCGTCAAGTTCTGTTTTATTAATTTCCATTTCACTACGTGCTGTTTCCAGGGTAGTTAATCTATCTGTCCAGATTTGCATGGCAATGTTCATGGCCTTTTGGACACACAGGTCAATGGCCTCAAGCGTTTTCTTATTAAGGAGGGTCCGACCTGTCAAATGGTAAATCAGCATGCTGTGTGTGCTTAATGGATCCGCCTATAAAGAAAATCAAAGGCCAAATGGACTGCCAGAATGAGGGTATGACGTCGATTCTGGGCATTAGCAGACCTGTTCATACATAGATAATCTAGCAATTAAGTGGCTGCATATGCAGTCATGTCCCCTCACTGTACTATAAACATGCCAATATAGCTGTTTTTTCAACATCAATGCAGTTCTAGACAATTTAAAAGGGACTGGTGTATCTCACACAAGGCCGAAACATGCGCAGCATCCACCAAAGAAGATATTGGGACATCCCAATCTCGGAACGAACCTTGGTCAATCTATAATGAGACGCCTGCTTTAGAATGAACACTGAAACCACTGCACGTGAAAACAAAGACTAGGTCTCTGCATGAAATTTCAACTACATCAGAGATATACTAGGAAATTTCATCCCACATTCCTTCAAATTTTCACACTGCATTCCTTCTTGACGTTCGCTTAATGCAGACATGCCTGGTCTTTTTGATAAAATGGAAATCTGAATCCTGTGTAATTCAATATATAAGCATGTAATTATTTTTATTTAATATATGTACTGTGTCTTGATATTTGACATGTTTACCACAAATCTGAGTGTTTATTAAAACAATAAGATGAAAAGATTTGTATTATAGATATGTTTGGTATTTTCATGTCATTTCCATTCTGAAACTATTAACATTTTACATATATCCATATATGCCTTATGTCGCTATGAACTTGAACAAGCAATAGTGAAAAGAACTGGTTAAGACAGTATCTTTACACATCAGGTGCCAAAATATTACATGTAACAAGTTTACGTTAAGGTGTAAACCAGCCACGACCTCCACCAAATTAAGTCTACTTGGCTCTAGTTTCGCCAATTGACTTTGCTATGGCCCTTTATTCCAAGAAATGTGTGATTGAAGTTGGCAGTTGTAATATTTTACTGCTTAATAAACCACACTGCAGCCATGATAACTTGTGTTAGATAATCCTCTTAGCGTTTTGACTTTTAAATGTAACCAACGCCACCACCATAATTCTGAGTTGCTAGAAATTGTCATTTTAGAGAGAAAACACACAATGGATTTAAGGACTTGGGGGGACATTTCAGCCAATGACCTGGAGTTATGGTGTGGTAGGAAAGATGAACGGAAATAAATGCTTCTTCCAGTCAGGCAAATCAAGCCTAGCAGGGTTATAGAATCATCCTTGATAAATTTTACCCCAAATCTTATCTGCGAAATTAATTTGCTCTTGCTGTTGATGTATCATACCCTTCATCTACAGCCATAGGTTGCCTTCTTGTGCGACCTCGGGTCTTGTCTTCCACCACGTCATCGGCCTTGTCCATGGAGCATCATTACTTTGCTAACTGTAACTGGTGCTATGCATATTTCTAATTTTGGCCAAATATATGATTTCCGCCGACAATTCCAATAAATTATAGAGGTAAACGTTGTTTAATAACTTGGTATGAGAGCTAATAATGTTAGTGTTGTGATTTATTTCGCTCTGATCGTGTTATGGGACTTGTCAAATGGGTACAGCGTAAACAGCTATCAAATATGAAAGCACTATTTTTTTTCAGAATAATGGACAATATTCTCACATTCAATACACACTCTGTTTTATTGATTTTTCAAAAATTACAATTAATTGTAAATACGAGTAACGATTGCAAAAATACACTGATATACGTTCCGAGAAATGAAATGAAAACCTATCATGTGCATCCTGTGATCTCTTCCTGGGTACATGTGTAAACTTGAGTATTACGTGCCACATATTAAATGATTTTGAAATCTAGTCAGCTTTATTCTCATGCCTCATCATTTTGTAAGAAACAAACACATTGTTGTAGAGATTTGGGATCACACTTATGTAGTACACTAATGAACATTCAAAAAAAATAATACTCATTACCATGTCCTCGTTACCTGAAGTGGCCAAGTGGTCGGTATCATAGAGGCATGAGTCGGTTTGTGCTTAAATTAGGGATACAGAACAGAAACGGCTTTCAAGACAGGTAAAGTTGCGGTCCAAAAAACATGCACATATTCAGAGGAATTCACCTGGATATTGTTTCAGGGTGTATAAAAAAAAACCTGGGGGGGGGGGGGGGGACTGTACGATCTATTCCGTTATTTATTGTGTACCTGTATAGGAACAAAACCGCTTTTTTCTTCCTTTCCTTTTGTATACGGACGGTACTTATAGGCTATGTGGCCGAGTCTTTGCAATAAAGTTATAACTATGTCTGTTACCGACTTAGTCAGTCTTAGGAATGAAAGCCTGTCTATCTTATAAAATTACACACACCCGACTAAAAGGCGAGGATAATGTTTTACTGGTTGCTGGATGTCCTTTGTTCAGCCTATAATTAAATACGCTCAGTATGTATGCCAACTACTATTTTTTCAGAACTCTAAATTGTGATTTTTGGGTGTTACGTTTTACTACAAGTTCCCCTATGTGCCTGTTTAACGTTGCCTTGTCCCAACTCTTTAAACACATTCTTGCTAAACAATTGTACGAATTGCTACTTTTAACGGAAATTGGGTTTCCAGATTGAAAATTCTACACAGTCAGTTCTGCACTGCACACATAAACTAGAACTGTATGCTCTCTGGGCGATTAAAATCTGCTGGGACCATATCCATAACGGCTCTCTGGATTGAAAAAGTAAATGATGAATTAATTTTAATTCATCATCATGTCTTAATGACAGCTAGTGTATTTAGAAATAATAACACATTAGTGTGAAGAGACTACTTCAAAAATGGACTCGGAGATATGGACAATATAAAGAAAGCTTACTGCAAATTACATTTAAAACGATACCTACGCTAACGGAGATCTGGGTTGGAATGGCCCAACGGTTACAGCTATGGATACTAACAACCTATATAATTTTTCTTTTTGTTGTTGTTTTGTTCTTGCTTTCTTTCTTTCCCACATTCTTCCCTTGTTTCGTTCTTTCTGCTTGTCTGTTTGCCCTTGGCACGTTAAAGCCGCTGACGTTCAAACCATGCCTGATGAAAGAATCAAGTTGAGATATATGATGGTAATGTTTATCTATGTCTTCTCTCTCTCTGTCTCTCTGTATGTATGTATGCATGCATGCATGTATGTATGTATGTATGTATGTATGTATGTATGTATGTATATATGTATGTATGTATGTATCTATGTCCACGCCTCAGCCATGTTTAAGTAAAAACATAATAAATGATGCATCTACAGAGCTAGCAAATTGATGATAGTCAAAAAGATTAAACTATATTGATGAATTTACCCTTATATTTTGCACATGGGAACTTCTAAGTGAAAGCGTACAGTATGCCAATAAACTAGGTTACCATTGATTGACAAAGTTTGATAGCATGATACACTGGTTTGACATTAAATAAATCCTGTTCCAAATTCGATATATTGAACTCAGTGAAAATTAAATAAATAAAAACAAGACGGGGTCTGTTCAGCCCCTATATATGTAGGCCAAAAAATTTGTTTAACGTTAACTACAGGTGTTTCCATTTCGCATCATTTTTTTCCACTGGTCGGGGTATTTCGGACAACAATGCAAATATTCCTCGTCTGGGGAGTAGAAATGGTAACAGACTTGGACCTTCTGACATGCATAGACCAATAGGCATACCCCGCTCAACTTCTCGCCATTCGCCTCTACGACATGCAAGTTTTCACCTGCCAATTGAAAGAGCTAGCTCGGTACATGTATAGTTCCCGTGGTGCCCCATCACATAAATATTATGTTAATTCAGATGGATTCCAATTTCCTGCTGGCGAATTATGGTGTTGACATCGGCCTGATAATAAGCGACGAAGAGTTATCACTCGAAAAGCAAAACCCTACTGAAGTCGGCTTCGTGGTTCCTCCGGACCCAAGAGAGCTTTATTCATTTATAGGGTTAATGCACATACATAAACTAAAAATCTGTGAGATTATGAAACGGGTTTGAAGTGCAGAACCTATGCTGTATATAAAGTCCCCATGCCATATTCAAGTCATTCAAACTGACCGTTCTTCTTTCAGAGTTTAAGGATTTGTGTAGCGACACTTCACGGCCTGATGGAGTAACAGTCAGGATGCCTGTCCCGTCAAGAAATCGTAGTTTTGAGGTGTTCGCTCAATAACCATCATGTTGTTTTTGTTTAACTGCATAAATGTTGCTATGGCTAGTTTCAGCCTTGCCCCAACGATATCTATAGTACTTTGACACGACAACATTAATTTGGAAGTCACTTTAAGCTTTATTGCCAAAAATTTCACTGTCAAAAATACCCTCATTAATTAGGACTCCATTGTGTCAAATTTTTGTGCTGTTGACACCACTATGCTGTTGAATCGCACCTTATGGTTTCCACCAAATGTTCCATCTGTCAGCAAGATTTAAGCATACCATTTAATGGACATACTCCTGCTTGCATATGTATTAAAGTTTCTGCTGCCTTTCATGCACGACGTGTCTCTTGACATGGATAGGCATCAACTCACAAAAATGTGTCCCAGTTTGGAGCGCATAATCGGGATAGTTTATTCTTGAACCAGGAAGTAGCATACATACTAGGATCAGGGTAAGAGCCTGATTGAGGTGATGGCATTTTATTTGCGATTGCAAGACTTTCAGATATCACGTTAAAGTAAGTGAACATGCTTTGTCTTCATGTATTTGCAATTATTAGATTACGGGCTACATAGAGAGGAGAATACAAGCATACAGACAGGGAAAGAATGTCCTGATATAAAACTTTAAGGTGACAGAGTCACGCATCGTGAAGACATTGAAATTGTTGTAAGTGGAAGAAGTGCTGAGCATGAATATCGATATAGCCATAAAAGTCTATAAATATCTAAACCTCTTCCCCTTTAATTGCCTCAGTGTGTATCAACGTTACGTTGTCTGAGGCTTTTCGGTTTGCCGTGCTAATTCATATGCAAGTATAGTCTGTGGACTTCAAACTTTTGGAATCACTGACCCATATCAAAACATATGTGCTGTAAAGTGACGTATAAGGAAAATGGTGGAAGTGAAGATATTGACTCTTTTTCCCATTTGTAAATGCACAGTTCTTTTATGTCGATATTGAAAAAGATTAACGAGGTATAAACGAATAGAAATATATCTTATCTATTAAACGAGGTATAAATGAATAGAAATATATCTTATCTATTAAACGCCCCCAAGACGCACTGGCATGCATACACACTAGGATCAGAATGCGTTTGAGAGCCATGATTATCGGTGTTTGACTCCAAATCTTAAGCATGCAAAAAATAATGTGCAACATTTGTAACTTTTGAATATCTTTGCCAAATATTGCTGTACAGAATGAGTACATCAGTCTTCACAATTTTGCTTTCCAAAAGTGAACCCACTGCATCATAACGGGTTATGCATATAACTTTGTTTTTTCTGCTTCTATTATTTTCTAGAAAACACAAGGTGTGATTTATGTACCATACCTACGTGAATAATATGTCAAAAGTAAGGGGAAAATACTCTTTGTATTTCAGTAGTCTACCATGGTTGGCTTGGATAAATGAAAAGAAGGAAAATAAAATCTAACAACAGAATACTGTTTCACTACCTTTAGGATTAACTACGCAAACTGTGTGAACATCCCATGTCAATCTTAACACCATTGTGAAAAATAAACAGTTTTGAAACTGTGAAAATATGGCGGCAAGGGTAAGGGATTCTTTGTCGATAGGTTTCAATAGAGAGGCTCAACTCCCTGAAGCATTAACAGGAACGGGCCGGTGCAAAAATAGTGGGTAGAAATTACAGGCTTTAGCAATTTTTTAACAAGAAAAGAAAGTGCCTCAGTTGTGCACAACGTCAATAGAGAAATAATTGGTTTTCAAGTGGGCACAGAGTGGTGGATGTGAGTTTCCATTTACACGCACACATGACGTCGAACTTATATAATGGCATATAGTGTAGTCTTTCAAAAGGAACTGATATCGGGTAGGTTATAAAAGCTATAGTGTTAGGAAATGTGCACCAGGGAATGACCGCACATGAAGCGTTCATAGACTGTTTCGTGCACATTCTCCTCAACAGTAATAGCAATCCCGTAAGGAAAGGTAAGTATAATGTTCTGTAAACAAAATTTTACCGGATTTTGCACTACACGAATGGAAATATATCATTTTTTAAGAACCTGGATTTTCTTTTGGGGGGGGGGGGGCAAAAACGTGCACATGTACATCAAGAGTGCCTACCTAGCAAGTGTGGGACCAAGTAGTCTCTTTTGCGTGCTCTACCTAAGATGGTTTGGGTGTTGATTCAGGTTGCTGATACACTGATACACAAGGTTTAACTTTCAGCACTTCCTGACAAGCGCAGCCAAAGCTAGCCATATGAGACATACATGTAGTCTGTGTTGCCAACACTCGGGGAAAACCCAGGAGACGCCCGGAATTTTATACTGAATATTCTTGAAAAAAAAAATTGATTTTTGGCAATTTTGTAGCCACCTCCTTGAATTTTATCGATATTTTCCATCTATATTCCATCTTATTTTATCAATCTCCCTGAATTTTACTTTCCACCTCCCGGATTGTACGTGTGGCAGGTTGGCAGCACTGTGTGGTATACTGGGCTGCCATCTTGAGACAATATGGGTGAATGAAATCCGATGTCTCTTCAACATTACAGACACTGATACCAGATAAGCGTGACAGTTACAAACCTCAAATGTTTGTTTATGATCGCGGAATGCCTGATTTTCCTTCCGTAATGGCTGCATAAGCTCCAGTATTGCATATGGCAACCGAGTACAGTAGATAACATATGAAGGACCCTGATCCAGTCTTCATGAACAGCATCCCGACAGACAAATATTTAGGTCTGACAGACCATTCTGATCTGTCATGATCCAGCCACATTTAGAATTTGACTTGTAAAGTAATGGAAATGATAAATATTTAGAAATACTTGATGTTTCAATTCAAACAGAGAGCGTCTCTGGGGATACGTTTTCCGACACCAATCTATTTTAGTTCTTTATCTTCCCATCTGTTGTTTTCCACTGGCACGAATTACCAGTCGACGTACGTTATACAGGGGCCCTTCTGCAATTTCGCGAAAAACTAAATTAGGGAATTAAAATTGGCAATAAATCATTTTTACAGGAAGAGAGACGGCTTGCTAATATGCTGATTGATCCTCTACTGATGTATTTACAACTGGGTAGCTTACTTCGAGCTTCTCCCCCTCTTTTTGGAGTGCTGTTCCGTTCCCATTACTCAATTGTGGCAGTGCCTCTCTGTCAGTCTTTGCTACGTGACACTTATCTTAACATTAACTTGTCATTAACATTACTATATATATACATATATATATATATATATATATATATATATATATATATATATATATATATATATATATATATATATATATATATATATATATATATATATATATATATATATACATATATGTATATATATGTATATATTCTGCCTGTGAGTGTTTCACAGAACTGGATGGCTCGTGGAAGCCCAATTTGGAAAGAAGACTTTGTTCTGAAAAGGGTCAAAAGGCAACAGAAAATAAGATATTTAGCAGCTCAAGAAATACAGAAACAAACAAATGTGGTTTATGCTGCATGTTAATTTATGGGGTATCGGTCAATTTTATCAAACCAGCAATGACTGAAGTAAGCAAGACACATCAATACGGCCCATTCCTAAGTTCTAAAGGCAAATAAAAGTACGCATCAACAAGATTTACCCCTACAGAACGCTACATTGATAAAATGTCCTTTGATGCAGTTGAAATAGTACTACCGGAAGTACAGGGCCTTGACACCAAGGTTTACTCCTTTAATTTTCCAGCGCCATCTTCAATTGAAATCAAACTGCGCGAAAGGAAGTGCTCTGAATTATCATATGAGTGCTAGACTGTGTTCCTTGTAAAAAGAACTTTCATTCAAATACCAGCATGCCTGTAGTTACATAGAACATAACAGACGAGGTAAACAAACTTCATCTGTGTTAAAACAGTAAAAAATGTAACACTGAAAGAGTTAATACCATGAGTAGCAAAGATTGAATGAAAAACTGAAAATCACATCGGCAATGTACCTTAACTACGTAACACACTACAGGCTCAATTTTAACCCGATATAAAATGAATTGATGTGCCCTTACAAACCAGAACGGAAAACATAAATGACATATTTTAACTTCTGCAACCCAAGTTAGATAACTGCCACATCTACTGATGAGGCACCATCCAAATAGAATATGATGGTATATTACTGATTCCATAATTGTTGATATAAACATTTTTTTTGTTCGCAGAGATTAAAGTGAATGAAAAGAATGAAAGAAATATAATGCATATTCTCTCCGCTGCAAGGAAATTCAAAGTGAAGCAAAATATTGGCTCTATAATCCATGGCATTTCAGGACATTTAACTCGGAAAGTCGGTTTTAGGGACAATGAGGGTAATTTGACATCCAAAATATAAGCGAGTGTTTAGTAGAACACATGCCCCACACCAATTTAAATCGATGTTCAGCAGAAAAAATACATTATACACCCAACGACAGGCAGCTTTTTAAATTCTCATCATTTGTTGCTCCAATCACTGTCCGTTTGCAAAATCGAAACAAGTACAGAAAGCCAACAAAGGAGGAGGAGGAAGAGGAAGAGCAGATGAAAAAGTAGAACAAGGACAAGAACAACGCGATCTTAGCTTCCATGGTTGTCGATGACAACTATGTACAAGCGCCCTGGTTACGTGGAAGTAATAGTACATAAACAAACTAAAAGACCCTAAAATAGAGTATGGTGCAGATATTTGTTGTCAACATACATTGTGAAATTGATTTTCCTGGTAACCCTTGCAAACATAACCAGCATTATACGGTTTTGCTTTTGTTTCTTTCTACTCTCCAATGGTAATTGTCAGATTATGAAACGCAGATTTTCAGATGAAAGTCCCATTATGTAAATTATTTCCAAAAGTATCCCGGCAATGAAATACTTAGACTGGTTGTATGTTAGCATTGTCAGCTATGTCGACCATGATGCGGTAACTGACAATAAAAATAAATAAATAAACTAAAATTATATAAATTAATAAGTAAATGAATAAAAAAATAAAATGAAAATGTCTTTAACTTCTACCGCTCTAAATTTATTATTGAAGTTGAAGTTTGTGCACAGTTTGACTTGCGACGCATTATCACGTGAGTGGTTTGCACTCCATAAAATATTACAATTGAATCCTTATCCGCGTCTATTCACGAAAATTTTTCCAGTTTAATTTTTCCTCTGTTTGCCTGTCTTATTTGCACCTTGCCGAATCTCTAGGTTATGGCCTCTTAACCCAAAGTTATTGAAAGTGGGTTATTTTGCACCAGCCGTAATAAAAATATTCAACACCATTCACATTTAATATCCTGGTATAATTGATAGTAAAAATATAAGTTGGCCTGGAACACAAATTCCCTTTCAACATATTTGTGGTGCGTTTAGCCAATACGAGGCACATATTGTTATCAACATGTTTATTGCCACAAATAAGGGGAACTGATGATCAAGTTATCAATCAGCGGGAAACGTTTAATTTTATGTATCTCGTGCTTGTTCGAGTTCTAAATAATAACAATTAGCATATCCTTTGTATGCTGGTATGTGTAATTACTAGTGGCACAGAGTATTTAGATTTTCGGGTAAACAGGGCCGTCATCCAATAGTGGTGTACAAAGATGCTAATGCAAATAATCTTTCATATATGTAGACCTTGTTTCCGTGTAAATACCCTCTGGGTTATTTTTGTGTATTTTCTGCATCACAATATGACTTTCCCTACTGCTTTTTTGCGGTCAGTTGAGGCGGCAGTGATAAGGCTTAAAAAGTCCAGCCTTCTGGTGGAACTCGTCATCCAAAGCCAGCTGATCCGACTCTAGGATATGTCAACTCAGTTGTACCCATCTCTAACCATTGTAAGTATTTTATCTGAAGGTTGCAGTTATGGCATCCATTGATGTGGATGTTTCTATCACCACTTAAGGATGCGAGTAATGGAGAAAACCTCGACGCTGCAATCTTACATTAGGTTTCACATTTTTCCTCACGTGACATTTGGCTACTGCTCCATAATTGGAAAGTGATCTAACCTAAGCAAGCTAAAAAAATTGCACTTCTTGACATAATCTAATACACCATAATTTCCGTAGCGAAAATGTTGTTTTTTTCTCTCAAAAAAAATGTCTGTCATTGTTTTGCCTGTTTTAAATGTTTCAGGTATAGGGGAAAGATATAACCCGCGATCCAGAATTTCCTTCTGTCACATGAGCATCACAGCTTTCACCACTGCATGTACCTGGTGGATCAAATATTTTCGCAGGACAAAGTATTTCATTCGTCGGTTTTGAATGAAAAAAAACCCCATGAAATATGCACACATTGTCGCAGGCCTGGCATGGTGGATAAGTATAATACATGGGAAAAGTAAGTAAATTCACTAAGACCTAATAACGTTGATGAAATAATTTCATCAATTGCTTCCTTGCTTATATTAGTAAATTATTCAATCCTTTGTGAAGATTCATATTTTTCGGGCAGCAGTACGCAATTGAGACTAAATCCTGTGCATTTCCCTTGTATCTAGGCCTAAGTCAGACATAGTATTTCCATTATGAGTGATTAAATATGTCATATAGAATACAAAGAACCCTGTTATTTAACATGACTGTTTCGGAGGTACCCGAGACTATCAACATGCTTTGGAAACAGAAAAACGCCATGTAAAGTTGATTTTTAACGCAGGTCTAAAGTATTCTTGTTTGGGGTAAATGAGGGTAAGTTGATATTTTTACTTCCCGATTAATTTGTTTTATTTCCTAATTTTTTTTTCAGGAAACGCGTATTTTTATTGGAACGGTACTTCCATAGCTTGTGCAAATGCTGCGCACGCATACTGTATGATACAAAACATGGAGCATGATGCAAATTTACATACTTTAATCAAGTTTATAACATTGTTGACGCACTTGTTGAGGGGAAACTAGCCATTTGCACTAATATGTTGCCAAACTTAATGTTCTGTTCCTCTGTTTGTTAAAAGCAATAAAGGTGATCAGTAAGGTGTTACTTTATATTTCAGAATTAGAACTCAATTTGTTTTGTGATATATAGGTGCAACAAACCTGGCCATTAAAAGGCCAGCTTGGCAGAGCACGACTTTTGATGAGAGCGGATACAAAAATGTACCTTATTATGCAAACAAATCAGTGGACGGCAACAAGGACACAAATATTGAAAATGGTGGTTGTTCCAGGACGAAAACTGAGGATAATCCATGGTGGGTAGTGGGTTTAAATCGAGAGTATTGCATCACCAGAGTGACTATTACATGGCGGAAAAACCACAGTAAGCAACTTTAGTGCATATCTGTCCTGAGTAACATGCATAGTTCAATGTGTTCAGATTTCTTATTGATTTGATAACATTTGATTTACTTCTAATTTCGATAAACTATCTATTGACTGATCTTTTTGTTTGAATCATGGATCATTATTTTCATTTTGACCCGGCTCACTGATGCACAAATGCTTTGCACTCAACAAGAACTGTCTGATAGTCCGTCCTCCAACACACTGCTGACATGTATTGTGACAGTCACTGACATTTTTATATACCACTCGACAGCATATATATGATGTAATATATATATATATATATATATATATATATATATATATATATATATATATATTACGTTTGACATAAGGTACCTACCAAGGTAGCGAGAGTATAAATTCCTATGAAAAGAACTGGTCTTATTCGGGATGGCCAGTTTGAAAACGTAATACTGGGACCCCATTTTGTTGGTTTAAACATTTTTTACTGAAAAAAGGCCGACATCTCACCAGCCTATATTAAGGCGTATTGTACAAGAGTCCTTTACCTCATTTGTTGCGGAAGCATAGTAGTACAAGGATATCACGGGAGGGGGAATTCAATGCCGCCACGCGAGTGATGTGAGCCACATGAAAGTGTTTATGTAAGCATGTGCAAGTATTAAATATGTCTAATCACATTAGACAGGACCAGCCCAGCACACCATAGCTGAGGATGCACCACATAAAAATGCCATCGAGTTGGAAACACAGCAACCAGCAACACAGGCCATCAGTCGGCAGCAAAAGAAAGTAAACAAAATGAGAGAATGAGAGATAAAGAAATGAAAGGGAAAATTTGAAAACAATAGAGAGTAACATATCCTTGTTCCCTTCCTTTTTTCCGGTCTTTTTCTCTCTTTCCTCCATACATTTTCCTTTATTTCTCTCGGTCTCACCCTCTCGTTTTCCTTTCTTCCATCTTTCTTTCTCTATTTCCGCCCCGACATGTGTTCAGTATGCCATGGAAAGTTTGGTGGTACATTTTGGCATATGACCATCGTACGCAAAATGGACAGCTTTGGCACAGACATCTCAGTGAGACAGGGTCACGCTGGGACAAGTTTTGTTTTGGATTTTTCGTTTTCTTTGATCCAAAATTGTTGCAACAGATATGTGAACATTGTTTACGAATCGAGCTGATATTTCGTTGAAATTATTAATTGGCGTGAGAGGTACGCACGGCACTTGCAGGTAAATTCTGTAAATAAGACGCCATGCATTTCTAGGGTATGAAGGTAGGGAAATATGGCCAAAAAGGGTATCATTAGAGAGCGCCCGCTGGCGACAACGTTAGGAACTGCAATTTTCTTTGCTGCGCAAATGAAAAAATCAAGACACAAGTATGTTCTCTTGGATTAGCCAAATTTGGATTGATATAAAGAATGTAAGTGCCATATGTCCTAACATAATAATAATATTCGGAACCCATAAATAATCCTTTGATTTTGTGTAAATTCAAAAGTTGAAAATATACCATTAAGAATTTAGAACCACTGGATTTCTCATAGTTTTTTTTGAAAATTCAAAATCTATTTATGTGTACTCACAATTACATGAATAAGTCCAACAACACGAAACATGGGCATTTTGCTAACACCATTTTTATCACCACCCAGCTGCCAATTCAAAAATTATACGGCTGTTACCTACATTTGTTTTTTGATAAAAAATTTTTGGTTTAAATAAATACCGAAACTTGCACTTAATTCTACTTATCCCTTTTTAATGCATTTGGTCTTGAATAATTAATACATAATCTCCCTTGCATGGTGATCTGTTTTCAACAGCTAGATGCAAATTTAGGGTAGGTCTTGTATTTTCCTTGATCATCATTATAACTAGGGATCATCTTCTGTTACAAAAGTGACTTGTCGAACAGCCTTGAATATAAGCGTCCGATATAGATAATATTTGAATAACATTAAAACCGGTAAAAAAATTATATTCCAGCATTCATACATAAAGCTGCGTTACTATGAAACTTAGGAGAAGAAACATAAAGCACACATTTTAGGTTAATTTATTTGGCATAGATTTTATCTTCTTAAAAATATTATTCCATGGGGGCATACAACTACACGCAGTATGATTTGGTCCGTGGTAGCAACATAGCAGCCGTAAGAATAGTTTTAAAAAAATATATATTGAACAAGTGTGAGCATGTGTGGGTCAGGGGTAGGTTATTCTGGCGTCCACAGATCATAGGACTTGTGAACATAAGTCATGGAGAAGTGCTTTCTCTGAACAAAAGGAAGATTATGTCCACTTGGATGTATAGCCTATGAGTATGCAGGTCACCATCTCCTGGCCAACTGGACCAGCATGTCTTTGGACTGTATTCCAATTGTTTATTCACTCCAGGCATAAAATTACAAGATTTTCTGTTATCACGACAGGTATACCTTAACTTCCTATAAATCTATTCCCCCATATTGCAAAAGAGACTGTCTATCTAATTACTTCCATGACAACATCAACAGTTATAAGAACTATTCCCGCCTGTCACATTTAGGGGGAGATTTATTCACTTTTTCTGGTCAATTACACGTAAGTTGTTCCTGACAGTCAGACTGTGTCAAACAAGCATATCAAAGAGAAAATACAGTCTTACAGTGCATCATTGAAATGAAACTGCCATAAGTATTCATTTATAGAGCTGGTCCTGTCAAGGTTCACATCAACTACCATCACCATATCCAGCATGACGACATCAATCACTACCATACCCGCACCACATCCTGCACCACCACTAACCCAGAACCACATAACTACTACATTCATTAGATAAGCCGCCAAATCCGCCACCACCGGTGTGCCAGTAAGAGTCTGAGGACAGACTGAGTGCAACAAAAGACCTCAGTATAGTTATTACAAACAAAAGACAGCGCACCATTTTTAAATATGTACTGAGCCCATTAAACAGCGTATCACATACATCAAATCATGTTAAATGGTTCTAAAGTGATTTGTCTGGTCATGGTAGACGATTCGACCACACCTGCGTTTCTTCATAACCATGGTAACGGGGAAATGTCACAGAAAAACTTGTTGCTTTACGTGGATTAACTACAATTTTTTTATGCTCTTTACCCCAAACGGCCAAAGACCACATCTACAGGTGCGGTAATTTCACATTTGCAATCAGCCACCGGGTCATTTCCGTTGCCGTAAGAAGACGGGAAAAACAACAAGGATTTAACCCGATCAGCCAGAGCAACACTGGCACTGAAATGCTCCCCAAAACGTTGTGTAGGGTGCGTATGTACGAAAGTCACCGCCCTACATGTACCTTTGGTCGGTAATTCTAATTTTATTACTATTATATATATATATATATATATATATATATATATATATATATATATATATATATATAATATATATATATATATATATATATATATATATATATATATATATATATATGGGGGGGGGGCGAGGGCAAGTCGTCGTTTTGGGTGTCTACGATGCTCCTGGCTCCAACAGAGTTTCTTTTTAGTCCTGGGAAAACTTGTTATAAATTGATAATACCTGTTGCCTCTCCGAACGCAAAAAGGAGAGGTGTCCCAGCCCGGTATGCTCAGAGTAGGGGATGGTCTTCCTGTCCCCTTGCAGATCCGACTGGACACTGCGGTTCCGTGGTGGTTAATCTGTAACATTGGGTGGTAGGAGTGGGGGGGGGGGGAGGAGGGTGTCTGTCATTCATTCTTAAGGGCCGCATACCCAGGGAGTTAATGATCAGTACAATTGTCTAATGGTTTTGGTATTTTCGCTACAATGCCAAGTGTCAGCAATTTTTTTCTGACTTTGCAAAAAAGTCTTTAACAATCAAAGTGGGTGGTCGTTGAGTCAAATTCACTAGACACTTATCCAAGGTACATACCCACCAAATATAAAATGAAACATGCTGATGGTTTTTCAGAAGTTTAAAGGTCCTCTTGGTTGAATGGGTATTACAAATTAGAAAGTTGATGTGTAGGGTGGTTAGAAATGATATCTGAAAACCAAAATGTTAAATTTCATTTTCGAATAGTGTTTTTTTAGCTCGAAAAGTAAGCCACATTTGCCACAAGAAAGCGCGGGACTTTTCTTCGATCATGGTACAATGTGGGGGAAGTGTTAGTGACGTCACAAACGCAATCTGATGGACATGATGTCTGTGTTCTAAGACAGAGTGCCTTCAGTTTGCCAAGAGTAATGGCACGTACAACAGGGCATAGTGATTCCAGAGAGTATCGATTGAGGTTTTATGTACTTGGTCTGATGCCGATAAAGAAGATTTAATAAGAAAAGCTGAATCAACGGAGGAAAAGATCATTCAGCATTACACACATGAGAGGGGAAGCCTAGAACCCTGCCATCACCAGTACTGTAAGGAGTGCAGCAGTGGTACATCAGACGATCCCAACTGGCCGTCTGGGCAATGATAATTGGTTGCAAAATAGATAATTCCTATCCAAAATTACTAGATTTCATTTAACAAGAAGAAGCATGCATGCGATAAATTGGAATTTGCATCATGATGGGCAAGGTCTCGTAGTGTTTCAAATTCCAGCATTCATGCAAACAGCTGCGGCCTATTCCTACGGTATACAAAAGTCTAAACAAACAGTTTTTCCTTCCTATGTGTATGGTCTGTGGATGATTAAATGCAAGTTGTCATATATGAATACCTTTCAATATCAGAACTCCTACCCAGCAGTAACCTCATGGCCCTTGGAGGGCAGTAATTTCCGTTTCCGTAAACATTTTCATCAGCACATGTGTTTATGATATCCGTTATTATAGATCATATCCATTATGTAACAATGGTCAGTACTTTCCTGTGACTAACTTATGTTCTGGTTCAATATTAACAACAAGGGTACAATCAAATGGATTTTTTTACACTCGATTATTGGGAGCTGGCCTTGCGTGGACTGTCACAAACAGTGGCACATGACTGAAAAAGATGATAGGCCAGCCACCCGCTGGTCTTGGCATCTGCGTAGATGAGCAGTAGCAATTGGACGTACACATTACAGTGGGCAGCTAACTCAACCTGTTATAGACTGTTCAACACTAGACCTGGGTGTGGCACAAGATCGGTCCTTGTTTGTCCATGTTTTTCTGCCATTTTGTTTCCATTAATTGGAACAAAATGGTTAAACACATTTAAGTTTTGTTACAATGTTACTTTGTAACAACACCCCAGACCACAGTTGTCACTGTGACATTCAATTGATAATTGTGTGATACATTGTAACAGTCGTAGAATTACGAGACCTATATTTGCTGTTATGCAATCTTGGAAATCAGAATCATACTGAAGATTTATTTGCAAATACTGTAAAAGAAATAATAAATCACTGTCCTTGGTTTTAAAAGTAATGCCTAATTTGCCAGTTTCAGTAGCTGTCTCTTACCAAACTTATCCTAAACATCGTCACACTTGACAAATAAAAGTCACTTTCCACAGAGTGTTCGCTACATAGGTTAGATCAGTTCCCAGGGCCTTGCCACTTGTCCCTGTAAATCTTGACTGTACGGGCCTACGCTTTCCGTTATTCCAGTTCTTTAGAGGAAATGTAAACAAGCTGTACAACTTGTATTGCTACATGTAACAGCAGCACACCGACCCATACTGGACGGAAACCGGAAAGAAAATGAATATGTCTACATGCATTTTAGTCCTGTTGATAAAAGGTGAAAAAAAATATGTTTAAACCGAGTCACACTTAACATGGCTCTCTAGCATGGTCGGAGTCTTCTCTGTCAACCAGAAGTGTTGCGTTTGTGACCTCACAAGCATTTTGCGTCTTATGGGTGTAGGAAATGAACTGAAAGGGACGATTGAAGATGCAGTGAGTTTTAAAATAAAAATGTGAATAAAAGTTTTATTTTCACATCCAAATTTTTTTAAAGTGCACCGTATGGTGAGAACAACTCATGAGTCACCCATGTATCAACTTTGAACATAGTCAGTCAAGAGGACTTTTACAGTAATAATCATTATTGCAATGTTGCCCATGAAGAGCTAAGTGAAGGCTGTTTAGCAAATTCTGTCACGCAAAATGTCTGAAGAGGAAAATGCCGTCATCTGGTAAGACATCTAACATAAAAAACATACATATATAATATTAAGAAAAGCTTCATATATGATGCGTTCATGCAGTCATTGCTTCAGTCCTGTGCAACGGCTTTGTTGCGGATGCATCGGGAGACTGAATGTAGCGTTTCCATTTTCACACTTTAAATAATTCCGGTCATGAAAACGGAAGGTAAATAGACCTTATATAAACATTTTGCACACCTGTAAGATCCACTGCAATCGAAACACGCCCATATACCCTGCTGATCCTGATATAATAACTCATTAATTCGATTCTGACACATTCGGTTTTTGTTTGTTTTTTAAATTCTAGATAGCGTCCGCAAAGTAGTACGTTTTTCGAATACATATTTGTACTTAACTTAACTTTTTGCGTCATGAGTCGCTTGTGTGAAACTGTACGGCGACAGATGTTCAACATTACTGGCTTTCCAAGAGATCCCTCTACGACAAAAAGCACTGAAACAAAATTTCACTGAGCTTATACTAAATGTAATCATTCTTTAAGTGGTAAGTATGCTTGTTCTACTTTTTAATGAAAAATTGCCCACATACACAAAACAGAACTAAAAAGAAAGGGTTTTATCGAGTTTAAGTAAATTGACGTCTGAACATGTTTGCGTCTGTGGCCACCATTTTCCGTGACTGGTATCATGGCTTTAGAGGTATGAACTTCATGGGGTGGGTCATTGAGGGAGGCATATCATGAGCTCTTTATGAAAGGACATTTCCAGAATAGATGCATACATGTATATTTTGAGTTGCATGTAAACGTTAGAAAGTATCTAAAGTAGACAAAATCAACACAGGAAAATATTGGTTTGTTACAGGTCAGAAACAAAATGGAGTATTCCTGGCAGTTGGAAGAACGTTTAACAAAAAACAATTCAAGAAGCAAGATTTTTACCAGTGTGTTAAGATTCAAGAGGCTGCGGATGGTGCCACAAAGGATTATGACTGTTCAGGGATAAAAGGTTCATTTGTATCGCTATATCGTTCAGAGAAATCGACGCGTATCGAGATGTGTGAAGTGGAGGTTAATGGCTACAAAGGTGAGAAATCTTGTAACCGATCAAGTGGGCGATTGTGGTTGTTTAAGCTGCGATGAAATATGACTCATGTAATAAATACAAACAACGTTCTTGGTGTCACTACAAAATGTATGTTCCAGTTACCTCCATTTAGCTCTAAAACTTTATACTGATTTATGCGTTATAAGAAAGGAATTACATTAAAAAAAGTTTCACCTTCCAAGCTAAATCTTTACAAAAAGTAATACATTGATACGTACCTGCTCAAAAGTATAGGACTGCCTATACATTCTCAAGTCAACCCATCCTATTTTTTCTCATCAGCGAGTCAACACATGTGCAAACTGTTATGGCTTGATTGATCATGTAAAGTAAATACCCTTATCGTTCATCAAAGGTTGAGCAAAGGGGTGTTGACCTTTTACACCAGTCATTATTTAATTGCCAAAATATCTGGCCAGTTTCTGAGTGTTGTATGTTTAGGGGACGTCTCGCTTAGCGTGTTTAAATCGATTACATAGATGGAAAGAACCCCTCCCCCCAAGAGCACACAGAAAAAATCTCGAGCCAACAATTTATGAAAAAATTGAGATTTTCAGGGTGATATCACGAGACCTGTTGGTCATGTGATATTGGTGTCGCCATGATGGCCTCTTCCTTTAAATCATTGGGTTCAAAGGGATCAAAATGACCTTCAGTAAATCTCAAGGCTACGAAGTAACTTTAGTACTTGCTATGTCAAGATTACAACTGGATAATTGTATGTTCTGTGAATTTGAAATTGTAACAGGTGATAGTCCCCTACGGGAGCAAGAATGAGTACACACACAAAAAAAGAATTAATTGTGGCAGTTGCCTTGTTTGCATGAAGTGTTCACTTTGTAGCGTTTGGGTGATGACTGAGAGGGAGTTAAAATGTGATTTGATTTCGTTACTTTTATGTAAGCATGTCTTTTACAATTAGAAGTTCTAGGAAGTGATTCATACCATTGATAAGATAAGACAGAAATGATAACCCGACAAGTAATTGGACTGAAGCTGTAATATTGCTTTTGCAGTGACCATTCCCTACGTTAATGCAGCATGATTGAACGCACTCTCCTGATTAAGACACGAGAACTACTTGGTAAAAAAATAGATTTTTGTAACTGATATTAGATCTCTTGATTGAAGAGTAAATACACAAATGCCACTTTCGTCATGCTATTTAGCTGTAGCTTATTTTTTCCACTTAGGAATTTGCGCTGTCAATTTGGCACTGCATAAACAGGCGCGACAGATCAGCACCTTCAATGACGATTCCGCGTTTTTTGCCAGCAATGCTGTCGACGGAAACAAGGAGACAGATCATAGGAAAGGCAGTTGTTCCCAAACACGTAACACTTATAAAGCCAAAACTCTCTGGTGGGTTGTATTTTTGGACCAGGAATACCACATCACAAAGATTACAATTACATGGCGAAATGACTGGGGTAATTGCTTTTTCTCTAGTTAATTCATATTATAAGTGAATGACCTCTTAAGTATATTTGTCACTGCATCATGATAAACCATTTCGGCATGGAATGGATTTTGTGATTTGGAGTGAGAGTGTGACGGCCACCAACAGGTGGATGTGCTGCTTGGTGGCAGTAGGCGACTCCACTGTTCTCTGCCCCAGTTCACCGCTTACTGCCTCCAGAAACCAAACTTGGCCCTTTAATGTTACTGCTGGACAATGCTGGCTGGTGGCAATCTACAGTAGAGAGTGGTAATCAGTGGCAAATCATTTTAGTTATTTCCGGTGCAGATTCCGGCTTCCTACTAACTGATGCTGCATTCTTGTAACTAAGTGGCAGCACACGTAGTTTGAATTTCGTTCCCCTCAGAGGATAGATGAACTGGGCAAATGGGGGAATGGGGATAAGTTGGGGGGGGGGGGCTGGTACGCTGGTACAAATAGCAATTTTGCCCTAGACGCTGGTACGGAACCAACCAACCACCCCTCATCTATGGATTGATTTACGATTGCACAATTTTGTCCTTCTCTCCAAAGCCAGCCGCTGGGTTTTGATAAAGCATTGATGAAGCTTAACTGGGTCTGCAAATCTGTTTGTCTTTGACCACGGAGCGAGCGGGTTTCGAACCAGCAACTTTAGCATTGACCACCTATACAAAAATGGGAAACGCACATATCAATTGCACCAAATCCGTATCCCTTTTTTTCAAAGAAACTGCAGGGCATGCATGAATACCCCAATCGAGACGGTCCAGTTCATTTCATTTAATCCAGTTCATTTACATGTACTGGGTTCCGAGTTGTTCTAGATCAGGAAATGTGCATCTCTTAGTCCATCAGCATCAATGGAGCGCAGAAAATAGGTGGCATTGATATGATGGTGATGTTTTCGTTTAATATTAAAATAACACAATTATCTAATACAACAACATGTGAGAATGCTCCGTTTAGATTAAAAGCATAAATTCACCGGATATTTGATATCAATAGGGCTTTTTTTATCCATGTGTCATTTTTTGTTAATTTTCGGCTCATCAAGCATGGATCAGTTGAGCACAAGTCTTTCCCACCATCTGTTTGCAGATTTACGTCACCTCCCTAAATTTATATTGTGACTTTCATCATTGGAATTTAAAGAAAAATGTGGTGTTGTCCTTTTTTGGATTTCATAAAGCATATTCCTTCCTCACTGCATGTAGTAGTTTAATCGTTCATCGTTCTATGTATAGTTTTAGTCACTCATTCTGATATTTAAATTATTCATTCATACTTGTCCATCTTTTTATACTTGTCACCTATATAAATACTAACAAAACAAATATTGAACTTATAGGAACATGACATTTTATAACTTTGACAGACACATGGATCCCGATATAAGCTATGCATATATGAAAAGGTAAAAATTTAATGTATTGATTATACAAAACTTTATGTTCGGTTGTTGGTTTCTCTCAACAGCTCACCTTTTGAACGGCGCTGAAATTTTAATTGGGAACAGCTTCAAAGAATCAAACATCAAAAGAAAAGATTTTGTTAAGTGTGCTGATATATCCGGTCTGCGCAGGTATAACGCTCCCCAGAGCAGTTTTAACTGTAACCAAAAAAAGGGGTCATCTGTATCGATCTATTTTTCTACACCGGGTACTTCTCTTGCAAGTTTACTCATGTGTGAAGTGGAAGTGTTCGGCTTTAAAGGTAAGACCATTTTATTATAATACCACAGTAAAGTGTTTATTCACTGATAGTATTTATTACCAAAATAAGAATGACACCAACTTTCATATGTTATACGTACATTCACTTGGCCACACGTCTAATCATTGGGTGTATTGAACTAAGATTTGTTATTGTTAAGGGATAACGGCTCAGATAAAAGCAGCGGGTTGGTGCTTTTTTATTCTTACTGATACTGACTAAGATAGACAGACAGACAGGCAGGCAGGCATGCAGATACAGCTACGCCCGGCTAAAAGTTAACAGCCAAACGCTTTTTTCGCGTTTTGCTGGTGTTTGGCTTGTGTTTGGAAACGTTTGAAAACGTTTGGAATGTGTTTGGAAAGTGTTTGGAAAGCGTTTCGAAAGCGTTTGGGAAAAATCTCAAACACTTTTACAAAACGTTCGAACACTTTCACAAAGCTACCGAACACTTCTCCAAACGCATTCAAACACTTTCCAAACGCGTTGAACAATTACCCTAACGATTTCAAACACTTTCAAAAATGCATTCAAATACTATGCATTTCAAACACTTCCATTTGAATGATGAGGAATCTCCAAACATATTTTCAACAGGTCCAGCAATATATGATGTACCTACATGTAAATGTGCACTCATCCAGCATTATAGGTTGTATATATATATATATATATATATATATATATATATATATATATATATATATATATATATATATATATATATATATATATATATATATATATATAACACGATCCAAATACGTTTACCCAAGTGTCTAATTCAACTAAAATTAATTCTTCATTTAAGGTGTCATGAATACTTCATCTTTCAAAAACTGTTTCGGAGTAAATCCATAGGCAATATCATGATCAGATCATGATTAATGATCTAATCATGATATTGCCTATAAATTTACTCCGAAATAGATCCTAAGTTTCAATTAAAATATATATAATTACTCCAAGGACAAATGGAGTATCGCCTGGCTAACTCCACTGGAGCTAATTCTATTGCTTGGCTAAGTAAGCCAAAAAATACTTAAATGCTGCTTCTGTATTTCCATTTGAAATTATAAAAGTTAGCCTTTTTCAAGAACTACACTTTCAGAAAAGGTATGATAGCGACTGGGTATACTGAAAGATCTGTAACTTTATAATAAAGGAAGTGTTAAACCTGTTAATGTAGGCATATTGTTTGTTTTCTTCTACCTATACTTATTTTCTTCCTTAATTAGGTATGACCATGTCATAATATTGTTGATTACCAGTAACAATATGAATATTAGCAGGTAAAGGTGACAAATACATATTTCCAGGAATTATTTGTCACTGACTCATTTTTCCTTTCTTCATTTCATGTTAATTTGAATCGCATACAAAGCAGAATTTGATTTGTGGAGCCCAGATTAGTGAAGTTTGCATCCCTGAAAATCCAAATAGTCCGCATGAAAATGCAGTGGCAAATGCCAGGAAAACATGTATTTTTGAACATTTTCTGGGGGAGGCCCCCAGACCCCCCGAAAAGCTTCGTGCCGTCGGCACTCGCATTCGGGCTTCGCCCTCAAGTCGCTGACAACCCCCCCCCCAAAAAAAAATTCTGGATCTGCCCTTGAAGCCAGTATTTCTAAGGCTTTAACACTTTCTAGTCTGAGTCAACAGCTTTCCTCGGCCCGCTCTGGGCGCTGGCGCCCAGAGCGCGCCTATAAAAGCTGTTGACTAGTCGCTAACGGCAGATATGACATGTTGGTATTTGTTGGAAATGTGTTTTGATGAGGAATTCAAATATGAAATCTATTGATAGTATAGCATCTGTGCGAGTCCGCATATATGTGGACTCCGACTGGAATTGTTAATTTTATGTCCCCACCAAACAATCAAATAACTGATGGGCTGCTCATACCTAAATTCAAATCGAATTGACTGAAATTGCGACATTTTCAAAACAACACAAACTGGTTATCGTGAAACATTTTTAGGTGATACTATATGTGGTATGTTCCAAACTATCACTTGCCGATCCATTTGGCACTTTCCCGTGACCTACAGGGCATATTTTGAAAGCGTTTGGAAAAGTATTTGAAAACGTTCGGCTTTCATCAAACGCGTTCGGTGAAGTGTTTGAAAGCGTTTGGAAAAGTGTTTGAAAGCGTTTGGCAAAGTGTTTGTAAAGCGTTTGGAAAGTGTTTGCAAAGTGTTTGCTACGCGTTTGCAAAACGTTTGACTTTCACTGAAAGTGTTTGGGAAACGTTTGGGAAACATTGGTGCGTTTGGCGTTTGTTAACTTGAACGCGAGCGTAACTGTAGATAGATAAACAGATAGAAAGACAGACAGACAGACAGACAGACAGACAGACAGACAGACAGACACATAGATAGATAGATAGCTAGCTAGATAGATAGATAGAATATACCATGCTTAACTCTTGCTGCCAGTCCATATATATATATATATATATATATATATATATATATAGGGTTTAAGTATATATATATATATATATATATATATATATATATATATATATATATATATGCATATAATTATAGTTTTGTCTTGGGTGGTTTATAGGCAGAATTGTGATCCTCAGACCATATGGTGGGCAGTTGTTCTGTGTATCTGACCACCTACCCATTTCATATGTTTAGACCAGAAATTAAATTTACAAGCGCCACCAAAATATGTTCAAATTGAAACCAGAGACCCTGTATCTGTTCAAAATTTTATACAAGAGATGGAAAGCACAGACTGTATGAAGATTCTAGATGATGACCTAAGTCTTGATCCTAACCCCAACTATGCTAAGCTTGAAAACATAGTTTGTAAGTGTAAAACTAAAATCTCCCTACAAAAACTGTCCGTTTTAACAAATAGAAACACAAAAAATCTCCTTGGATGACAAATGGAATCCTAATTTCACGATAATCTTTATAAAAAAACTGAAAAGTAGCTTTCTTAATTCCCCACAATTTCTGACAATGAAACAAAATCTTAAAACTTATAATAATATACTTGACAACTCAGTAAAACAACAGAAACGACGTTACTATCATATTCAATTTGAAAGTTTCAAAAATGACACAAAAAAGACCTGGAATGTTATTAAGACAATATTAAATGTTAATAAAAAGACTTCCATCTTTTTTTATTATCGAAAACAAAAAGGAATCAAACAAAAAAAGATATAGCCGAAAGATCTGAACTTTTTTTCACTAGCATTGGCCCTGATTTGGCTGCCAAAATAGACATTTACCTCACTTTAGCACATACTTAAACCAACAATGGGAAGGCTGGTCCTCTTTTAGTAATACTTTTCCAGCTGTGGTTGAAATAATTATAAATGATTTTAAATCTAAATCAAGCACTGGGCACGACAAACTTTCGATGCGACTCATTAAAAATATAAAGTCGTCATAAGCTAAACTTCTATCTTTTATAATAAACCAATCTCTCAACACTGGCATTTTTCTAGATAAATTAAAAAAGGCAAAGGTGATACCCATTTATAAAAAAAAAGATGACGAGAAGGTTCTTAATAACTATAGGCCTATTTCTCTGCTTCCTGTTCTTTTAAAGTTTATGAAAAAGTTGTATATTGTCAACTTTATGATTATTTTGTGCTACATAATATTTTCTACAGAAGTCAACATAGTTTCAAAAAACTCCATAGTACTGAAACTGCCATATTGGAATTCATTGCTAGATTATATAAAATTCTTGATTCTGTTAAACACCTCTTGCAATATTTTTAGATTTATCCAAAGCATTTGATACTTTAGATCACAATATCCTTTTACACAAATATCTGACAAATAGATCTCAATATGTTCAGTTTGATGATCTCTGTTCCAAACCATTACCTATCACATCTGGTGTGACTCAAGGTTCCATCCTTGGGCCACTCTTTTCATTATATACATATATATATATATATATATATATATATATATATATATATATATATATATATATATATATATATATATATATATATATATATATATATATATATATATATATATATATATATATATATATATATATATATATATATCAATGACCTTTATTTAGCTGTCCCTAATTTTGAATCTATACTATATGCTGATGATACAACTCTTATCAACTCAGTTTCTACTCTCAATTTCAGACATCAAGCAAACAATAACAACGTTTCAGATACCATTAATTCCGAACTTAAAAAGGTGCATAGCTGGCTTGTAGCAAACAAATTATCTCTTAACGTATCTAAAACCAAATAGATGATATTCTCTTTTCCTCAACAGAAGTTGAACCTTAACTCCGATCTAGAAATGGTTGGTACACGACTAGAAAGGACAAATAAATTTGATTTCCTTGGATTAAAAATTAATGACAAATTAAGCTGGAATGCTCATTTAAATAAAATTGCAAACAAAACTGCTCGCACAACTGGAATACTTAAAAGACATCACCACTTTCTTCCTAAAAATACTTTACTTTTAATATATAATTCCCTGTTCATACCACACATCAATTATTCAATGCTTGCTTGGGGTTATGATTGTGGTCGTATTTTTAAATTACAAAAATCTGCCATCCGCTTGATGTGTCTGCACTTTATAATGCGCATACCGACACACTATTTAAAAAACTAAAGTTATTAAAAGTCCCAGATCTTCATAAACTTAAATCTCTGAATTTTTTTTTATCGATATGCTAAAAATGAATTATCCGGATACTTAAATGACATGTTTTCTGCTTTACAAATTACCCATAATTATACAAACAGACATCGTCATATCCCGCGCTATGCTATACCCCAGTATGCCTCCACAGAAATGTGCATTCGACACTCTATCCCCAAATTGCTTCTCGATTCGCCCGTAAACATAACAGATAAAATTCACACACTTTCGTATTATGGTTTTTCTCAATATGTCAAAACTTTTCATATAAATCAATATTCTGAAATCTGCTCAATTTCTAATAGCTTTGTCTGCGATAACCGCCTATAATCTGTTTGTAAGAACTGCACTCTGCCAATGTCAAAGTTATTTTAATTTTCTTAAATGCAATGAATGTGCACATGTAACATTCTATTGAAATCAGGTGTTTAACTTGCCACGTAGATTTATTTCAGGTGGCCCAAGCGCTAGTGGTTGTTTCCTCATCCTTAGCTGGGTCATCCTGACTATCTTGATGCATGTATGGCAATATTTTTATGTTCAACTTAGCCTGCAGTTACCGAATTTTCGTTATTGTTATTACCAAATACTGATTACAATGTATCTTACTTTATGTCAAATAAATAGATATGAATATGAATCTTATGGGCACTTGAAGATGCCCATAAACCATGTTTGCCTTAAATTCAGTGTGCTACATAGGGAGTTTCAGAAATGTGTAAATTAGCAAATCTGCCCAGATATTATGAGAAGCTATGAATGCCCAGAAACTGTGGTAACCTATATGCCTATATGGTATGTACTGCCCATAGTCCGGTTTGATGAGTACAATGTAGCCACAGACAATGGGCATGACCCACAAACTGGTTGTAGGACCTATTCCTTTGTGTATACACACACACACACACACACTCTCACACACACACACACACATATATATGTATATATATATATATATATATATATATATATATATATATATATATATATATGTATATATATATATTCACTTAAAGCTATCTGATAGAAAAAACAATTTTGGAAAAAAGTGTGACTCCTTGACAGGTGTCACTTTTATGCAGGGATGGTACTTAAAGCGAGAGTCAAGTATATATTTTTACATATATATATATATATATATATATATATATATATATATATATATATATATATATATATATATATATATATTCAGTCAAATTTGTCAATAAGATGATCTGGATAAGTGGGTTTATATCTTAATATTCTCCTAGCGAAAAATCAGGCACCTCCTTTATCAACATTAGGTATGTGTGTAACGATGCTACTGGTCGGGAGGTTTGCTAATCATATTGTACCTGTGCTGTTATTACCACTTTTGAGACGATGCGGTGGTCCTGAAAAGGACCGTTTCATTTCTTTTAAGGCTGTCTGCTAACTGTAATTGCTGATGTCATAATTAAGCTGCTGCATACAAGCATTCGCCTATGCCAGTAGGTCGAATGTGACACTAGGTTCCTTGTTGCACTTGTCCTTGACTCCATCGGCCAAGCACATTTGATAAATATTTAATGGGGTGCAGGTCAGGAGATTGGGCTGGCCATATGCATGCTGGAGATACTGCATGCTGCTTGAGGCCCTGCATGAGTCTTGCTGCAACAGCAGCCCAGGGTATTGCTGGACCCATTGGGCGATTGTTGGCGGGTCATATCCACATAGCACTGATCTATTAGAGTCCCATTTGCCAGAATGAGTTCTGTTCTGCCTGTCACAGTGATCGCCCCTCGCCCTATGACGCTGCCTTCTCCGTAGGGGACATATTCCACCATGCTCCTGTCTACCATTGAATTTGAATTGAAACGTCTAACACGCATCCTCCAATCACAGAAATTGATGTTACATTGTGACTCATAAGACCTAATCATACTCCACTGATCTCTGGTCGGTCAGCATGTTTCTACAATCAAATTTATGCAGCTTTGTGTGCAAGACAAAGAGGAATGCAAATGGCAGGGTAGTATGACCTCAGTTTTGCAGCCATCAGTCTCCTGTTGATTGTATGTTGTGATGCTCCGATGATGCAGACGTAGCGCTTCTGCTGACAAAACCTGTCCGTCAACAGGAATCTGTATCTCTTCATGCACTGCACAAGGTAACAGTGGTGCCACGTATCTTAAAATCTTACTCTCCCAGATTCAGGCTCCCTCTTGCAGCGCCTGTCTTTGAAAATTGTCCTACCATTTCTGTACCACTGACCTGCAGCGCCCCCCCCCCCATTTTCCTGTCGACATCTCTCTGGAGAACACCACCCTTGCACATGTCAATGCTCAACAAAATCTGAATAATCCATGAAGGGGGATTTTATCGTTCCAATACTCATGGGTGGGAGCTTTGCATGACTTTCAGGCGCATGAGTGGCAAATTGGCAGACTGATGAGAACTTGTTCAATAGCCTTTTATTGACCATCTGCATTGACATGTTTATTTGGGTCATACAGAAGAGACCAAAGGCATAATGAGTGAGAACTGCAGGTGCAAGATCGTAAACAATTGAAGTCATTTGCATGTGAGTAGATTAACATGCATCTTAAGTTGGAAGGACAGTTGTGCAGAGAAATGTCCAAACCTTCAAAGTGACTTCCTGAGACTTAACTTTATGCTATCCCCATAGGACGGGTGTATTTTTTATTTCCTAGTGGGCCACTGTTCCTACTTCACAATGAGCAGGCTTCCCTTTTAACTGAAGGACTGATGTTATGAAAATGACTTAAAAATTCCATCCTCAGAAAAACTGTCCCATTGAAGCAGGTATCTCCCTTGACAGATTTCTAGCTCTCGCTCTCTTGTATGTATGTATATATATATATATATATATATATATATATATATATATATATATATATATATATATATATATATAAATATATATATGTGTGTGTGTATATATATGTATATATGTGTATATATGTGTATATATATGTGTGTGTATAAATATGTATATATATGTGTATATATCTGTATATATATGTAGATATGTATATATATGTATATGTGTATATATATGTATATATGTGTGTGTATAAATATGTATATATATATATATATATATATATATATATATATATATATGTATGTGTGTGTATAAAGAAATCATGGGGTTTAAATGCTTTTAAAAGATAGTAGGAATGTGTTCAAAGAAAAGTCTGCACGATTGCGGTCATATTCCCTTTTACAATCTATTTATTAAAAGGATACTACATTTTTATTTGCCTTTCTCTTTAGTGTCTGTCTACGAAATCGTTTCAATCATTAGTAAACTGATGAACACCATTTAAAATCATTATTTGTATAATGACATAGCCACTAGTAAAGCTATCATTAGTGGAAACGGTGAGGGTATTGGTGCAATTTAGGTCCAAATGATTCCTATTGAGTATGAGTTTAGAATGTATGGGTTTACCACAATAATTGCTGGTAGAAAGACCGTTTATTTTGGATATATAACCAGTTCAGGAGCAATAAATATGCTCATAAAAATTAGAATGCTTTTTGCTTTGTTTTGTTGTTTTCGGTACATTAGTTAAGTGTACGGTAGCAGCAGGGTACAGACTGATCTTATGCGCTTGTCACTACTGACTACTGCGCAATGCGCATTTAAAGGTCCAAGCGCATTTTGGTGTGATACCAGCTGAAATGCATACGCTTTTATGGAGTATCCAACTCCTCGCTAAAGTTTGATCACCAGACGCCATGGGCTTATTGGCAACAAGATTCATCCTATATTTGATACACAAATTTGAGGATAGAAACTGCCAAGGACTTATAGTTCCTCTGCTGCAAATAATGATGTTTACCTTACAATTGTACAGATCCATGAACAGTACATCCAGAATTATTATATAAATACAGGTAGAGATTGATAATAAGGAAACAAAAGGGCTGTCGAACAATTATCAAAGGGACATCCCTGCCAAGTTTGACACAAATCTGACAAAAATTATTAAAGTTGTAACGGTTTCTCCTGTTAAAGTGTCGTATTAATTTTTTTTTTTTTGATTTTGGAAAAAAATCACTGGAGCATGACTTTTTGAATGAAGTTGGCACAGACTCACCCAAGGAACATAGCCACCAAGTTTGAAGTCAATCTGCTTGACGGTTCTGGAGAAAAAGTCAAAAATATAAAAAACATTGGAATGCCCACTGATTTGTACAGGAATCAATAGGAAAGGTAAATTTACCAATAAATACCCGATTGGAAAAAAAAAATCTTTAAAAATCCGAAACTTATAGCAGTGCCACCAAGTGAACAACTTTGTTTGCCCTTTCGATAACAAACATACCCACATAGTTTCAGCTTTATCTGAGTGACGGTTATGGAGAAGTCGAAAATAGCAAAATCACACAAAAACGCATTAAAAATAGAATAACATTACAGTGTCACTTGGTGAACAAATTGACATCTAGGAGTCTGTATGAGTATTCTTGTGTCATATCAAAGCAGTTGGGTGATCGGCTTTGGAGAGAAAGATATTACAAGACATACAGTCATAAAAAATCCATAAATCACTAGAACATGACCAATTAAACAAAGCTGGTAGAAACCCACCAAAGGTAGAGTGCCATCATGTTTGAGGTCAATCGGCCTAACAGTTTCTTCTGAGAAGTCACAAACGGGAATTATGATTAGAAAGGCGATTGACTTACAAAATAATCAATAGGAAAGGTGTATTTACCGATAAGGACCCGAATAGAAAAAAATCTGTAAAAATAAGGAATCCACAGCAGTGCCACCTGGTGAATAACTTCGTCTGACCCATCCACAAAGAACGTGTCCTCCCAGTTTTACCCTAATCTGAGAGACGTTTATGGGACAGAAGTCGAAAAAAAAAAAAAAAAAAAAATTCCACAAAAAAAAAAAAAAAAAAAAAAAAAAATACACACACACACACAAAAAAAAAAAAAAAAAAAAAATGAAGACATTAAGAACTTGGTGTCCCTAGGAGTGTTCCTGTGTGATATATAACTGATTCGTGAAGCAGTTTTGGAGAAGATGTTTTAAGATCTGCCCCCAGGAAGAACAGAAAAAAATTCATTTAAAAAATCACAGAAGCATCACCATTTGAACAAACTTTGTAGAAATCAACCCAAGGCACACCCCCATCAAGTTTGAAATGAATCTGGCTCACGGTTTTCGAGAAGTTGAAATGTGAATTGTGGATGGACGGACGGACGACAGACCATCGTAAAAGCTCAGCTGAACTAAAAACATGCGACCGTTATCAGTCTGAGTTGGAACATTACTTTTGATGAACAGTACCAGATTAACATTGATCAATTTAAACAGTGAAAAAAGATAATCCACATCATCACTTTTTCTGAAAACAATGTTCCTAGGTACAAAGATTTGAATGTTTTGAAGTTTGAAGTACTATGGGTTCTTTTTAGCTCTGGCCTAAGGGCTAGCCAGGCTAAAAAGATTTCCCCCAAAAAGCTAGAAAAAATAAACTACAGCACAAAACCAAACAAAACAAAAAACAAACAAAACGAAAAATAGACTACCAAAGCAAACAGAACCAACCAAAAAGCAAAACACCCCCAACAGAAAAATCCAAAAAAAAAAACAAAAAACAAAAATCACAAAAACCACAAAAACACGAACACCCCCCAGACACAAAGAAAAAAAAAAAAAAAAAAAAAAAACCAAAAAAAAACCAAAAAAAACCAAAAAAAAAAAAAAAAAAAAAAAAAACCAAAACGAAACACCCCCCCCAAACCCCTCAACTTATTATGATCACGATTCTCATACTCGATTTGAATTCTACTCATTACGTGATTTCGATCGATGTTAATTTCGTCGTGATCGCAGAATTGGCCAAGATTTTCAGGCATTATACTTTGTAGATGACGGCTGTTTTATATGTTTTTGAACGACTCAAACATATTTGCACGATATTACCAGACTTTCCTATACCTAAATTATGATGATCACTGATGCAAATTCGGATATCAAGGGTTTAAAACTTAACAAACAAATGCCATCTCATCCGAAAACGCAAGAAGAAACAAAGACCAAAACGCTGGGAGTTTTGAGGGTTTGATTTCTACTATTTCATTATTAAATCAAACGGAACCGTTACCGCAATGGATCAGATCGGATCCAGTGAAAAACCAACATTATGTAGCCACTAGTTCCGTGCAGGGGCACACGAAGGGAGGCGTCGCAACGACACAAAGAAGCGAAAGACAGACATAAACTGAACATCACAGAGGGGCATTAGAAATAGCCTAAAATGACCATCATTAGAATTACTATGATGAGCATGAAAGCAAATATCATAATTGAACCATGTTACGTAAGCGTTGGAGGTCCAAAACATTTGTTCTTATCAATACATTCGAGCACTGCTGTAAAAAAGTAATATTTTGATCGAGGTCACCTTCGCTGGCTTTTTTATTTTGTTCAAATAAAACGATGGAACTTTACAAATAGTGGATGTAAGAAATCACGGATGATTTTGAAGTGGAAACAAATTAAAAACATAGTGCCAAACACTTCCCAATGCAGCATCTCAAGAACTTTAACATGCTAGTGATTTAACCACGCCAACCAGGTTCGTTTACCTTTTGGTACAAAAGTTGCGCACAAGTCATATGTCTGACAGCCGATTGTTATGATCAACGTGTCAATTAAATATAGCTTATTCTCAAAATTTACATGAGTTTGACATATGTTCGTTTTAATGTGACAAAATCAAGGGAAAGTGTTAATCAGGGTGTCTTATCCATTGGCGAAAGTGCAATTTTTATCGATTACTTAACAGCATTCAGTTTGAGTTGTTGGTCGTTGTTGAAGTCCGGGTCAATGTGGACCCTTGAAGACAAGGCTTGCAAGGAGAAATAGGGCGACAACCACTGAGTGAAAGAAGCTCTGAGCCATGTATCTTTAGCTTAGAAGTGCACCCCATGGAATAAGTGTAAAGGTTATATGCATTGTTCAAGGGTGCTTTGCAAGAACTTTGATGTGATCAAGGAAACAGATCTGGTGTATTTCTTTGCGTAGCATTAAGAACAAATTACAAAGGAAATTTCCATGACAATGCAAAAATAACATGTCAGAACAAAATCCGTAATGAAAACGAGTTAAGAACTTACATATTGCACAAAACTGATTTTGCATCAGAAGGGTGCATTGACCTTACCCAAGTTTCACTTTCAGGCAGAATGTCTTCTTTTCTGTGTGTGTGTGTGTTTTATTTTATTTGTAAATTACGTACTATATTCGGTAATTGATTGTCGAAGCTCTGTCCTTTGCACACATTTGTTGATTGCACTTGCCAAAGGAAACAAACAAAAAGAGAGAAAAAAACACAAAAAAGAAAAATGACTGAAAAAAGAAAGAAAGAAAAAGAGAAGTAATACCGTCGATAAAGTATCATACTCATATTGCTGTCAATATTTAGTTGTACGCATTTATTATTTCATTTGACCTGACTCCTGGCAAACCAAGCGGCAACTGAACCCACTTGGGGTTAGCAAGTGGAGAAATTAATTAATGACAAAAAAGCCCACTAGGCGAGTGTTAAATGCATTACTCGAAATGGTAAGTATTATAGGTTTAAACGTGACCACCATTACAGAAAGATGGAACAACAATGATAAAAGCACGATTAGCCAAAGCAAGCAATTGAATAATGGAATGTTCAACAATCGAAAACAAACATGGCGAATTCACACAGCAGTGTTGAGCCAGGGTTGTCCCGAAGAAACTATTGTCTTTTAAGCACATTGAAACCAGGCACTAAGATAAAATTGCTGGAGTTTTGCAATATACATCTATTCAGCTGGGAACAAAACTTATATTCTATGGATGTATTAGTTTGAAACGGTACAGGTGTCCAAGTATTTTTGCAAGAAATAAGTTCATATATTCAGAAAAAAAACCATAGTAGGAATGTGAGTTGATCTTTTCGGTAATATTGACAGATGTTTCATATATTAATGATGAAATAAAATACCCAATGCATTATTGAGTGGTTCACCTTCAGGGTGATGAGTGGGAGAATGCCCGGCTATATGTATGGCTGTGTGGTAAAGCAGAAAACATCAAAAGATTTAAAAATTCTTTGACATCCCTGGTAGGAGGAAAATTGGAAAAGACGCATTTTCTTCTTGTAACTAGGTACTAGTTTAACCAATTTTAGTAAGCCTGGAAAGATACGGGTCATTGGAGATGGGTTGATGACCAGTGTTACGGCTTTAGATTTTTCAGTTGTGGCCATATTCATACAGAAACTTAGTCTGAAAAGAAATTTAGGATCAAAATTTAAATCCACTTGTTTTGATCCCACATTCTTTAATCCTGTGTGCATGAAGAATTGCAGGGTTAACAAATCTGTTTTATGGCTATTAACAAAGCATATGATTAACATTTCCGGATTATGGCTTAATCTTAACTTGATCCAGATTATGATCCAGCTTAAAAGTAAAGTACTGTGTTAAAGTAATTTTAATGTAATAAAAGGAAAAAAAATAAAAAGCAGTGTTCTTACTCAAGCCCAGAACACAGATAGTGTAATCCTGGAAATTTTGAATCATATATTAGGCCAAGGATTAAGTATTTCAGGCTCAAAAGTGCACCAATTTAACCTTAGGATCAAAGTCAGGAACAGATCAAATTCTTTGTAAGTACGACCATTGGTGAACCAATTTGTCAGATCCTTCCACAAGGTAAAAAATTCGAACCCTCTCGAGTTGGGTTGGAGATGTCCAGCATTCCTATCATGAAAATAAATCACCCCACCTGACTTACAGTGCCCCACATACTCAGTAATTGGGGCTCCCGCCGAGAGCAGCTGTTTTCATAATTATCCCTCCTTTGCAAAGCTCTGCACGTTAGAGTCTCTGTCAGGTACATTTTGACTAAGGTCCAGAACTCTCTGAACGACAGTTTTCGAGAAGTCAGAAAATATATCACCACTCCTCTGGCCGCTAATGTCCCATGACGTTATGGGGAAATAAATAAAAGTCACTGCACAATTGTTTATCAATGACTTTGAGTGACTCTTTCCTGCACGTATACTTTACATACGCACAGGAAATTCACAAATTTTCAATTCTTAATAAGTAGCATTTGTGGACTGAATCAACAGCTTCTCCTTGCCGCTCTTTGATGCTCTACTTCCAAAGCTTATGGAGGAAAGCCACTATTTGTTTGTGGAAGTATCGACGTGTCAGTATTTAAAATTGAGCTTCAGTTAACAGTGAGTTAGCTATATATTTTGTGGTCATAAAAAAGTTTTACTGGAATCCTCTCTGTCTCCAGTTTCAAAGCAACATTCTGGCCACAGAAATGGCAAAAATAAAGGTTTAGTGCTAAAGTATAACAGGCAATCAGGTAAAACCTAGCGTAAATGGAAGAAAGCCTAATGCATTATACCATTACAAAAGCATGTGAAAAAGAAAGAAAAATGAAGGAAGGAGGAAAGCAAGAAATCTTCATGTTGCTTTCACAATGCTTATATATCGACAGGTCACAATGATGCAGCTCGTGAAAGAACGGCATTGATTTAATTGTGTCATGTGCTCCTGGGATCTTAAACTAATTTTTTCTCATTTAGCTTTACTGAGTGTGACCAGTGCAAGGCATACATATCCAGGAGATGTACACGTCACTTTGACTTTTTTCTTGAGTAACATAGTCTATGTATAATTTCCGTTCCTATGAATACATTCCAACACATTTGTGAAATATGAACAGTTCTTCAGTGGGAATTGAACAGCAACATATACGTTCTTGTACCTCTTTTTCCCCATTTGAAATACAGGCGGAACGTTTGCATGTACCTCTTGCTTTAGGGTACACCTCCGAACAGCTTGTGGTATAAAGTCACCGGAAAACAAGAAGGTGACCCATGTGAAGTATGATAGTGCATGGTCGGAGAATTTCTTAATCTCTCTATTATGCAACAGTTCAATGATTTCCAACATTACAGACGGTACAAAAGGCGGGCTCTTGAGGAATTGTGTCATGAAGATGTCATACTTTATATATTCTGGCATTTTGTTACAGGTGGTTCGTGGTGACAAAGGCGTATTATCAGTACAGAATCAAGGTGTACGTCACGTTTTAAAAATTTTGCATGTAAGCGATAGTGCAGGAAAGACGCAAAATTTATAACAGACACATTTAAATTGGCCCATGAAGAGTTCGCAAATTTGAAATTCATGAAAACTTTTTAACAAAACAAACAAACAAACAAACAAACAAACAAACAAACAAACAAACCAAAAAAAGGTAAACGTGCGTTTTACTGATGTACTATTCTTTTAGCATAGAAATATAATTTGACAATCAGTATACATTATCTTTAATAACAGGTCCAGAACAAACCATAAAAGATGGCAGGATCTACCAATTCAATTACGAAGCCCTTGTGCAAAGCGAAGCAGCACAAAAATGTAGGAACCGAAAGAGAACATTACTCTCCAGTGTGCATGTGGAAGAAAGAGATATCCAACCTTACTTATCTGCTAAGATGGTGTATCTTGGGTTGAATCAGTCTTGGATCAGCAGAACAGGTAATAAGCCTGAAATTGGAATAGCCATTTTGTTATTTGGAACAAAACTGAACATGTCAAGCACATAGTATAGCCAATATATACAACATTTGTCCTGGGATAATGAGGGAAGAAATCCGTTTTTTATGAAGACTTACACGCTATAGCCATTGCGGAAGCTAGGAAAGTATCCACATGTTAAAATATAATGACGAGGACACAAACCAATAAAGACACTTGCCAGGAGTATCTCCGTGTATACAGCTGCCTTGTGGTGTTGGGACAACGATTAAAAAAATTTTTTGGTTTCATAGAACAAGGAAATACAAACAAATAAAACAAGTACAGTAGATGATAGTTTTCTACACGATAGTCTTTTCTTGTCAGGCTTTGATAAGTCCACGCTCAATTTTCACTTTGACTAATTTTACAAGGGATCTTTCTCATTCTGTTTTTACTGAAATAATGTTAGTATGTTGCTCTAACTTGTCAAAAAATTAAATTTTGGTAAACAACTTTCTTTTGTTTCATTACCAATAAAATTATGTCAATATTGTGCAACTTCCCAATCGTGTCATACGATGTTAACTTTTCCTTGCAATTTACTGCAAGCCTCTTGTAGAATTTGGAATTCTCGCTAAATATGGACGTTTGTTCTAACATTGCCATGGTTACGTTTTTCAGGAACGCAGTGCAGCTACATTTTTGACAATGCAACAATTTCCATGACAGCATGTGATGACAGATATGGCTATGTATGCATTAGTGGTAAGAGTGGTTTTCCTATTTATCACATATATTGATTGCGTCAAATGCAGCCAATAAATACGTGAGTAAGTAAGTACCTAAGTAAGGAAATAATAAGTAAGTAAGGGAAGAAATCATTTTTTTAAATATCCAGACGTTCTCCAAGGTCACATATAATCTAACATTATTTCATAGAAATGCAATCAAACATAGGCAAATAGTACCTTTTACTCATATGTTGATGTTGTTTGTTGCGACTGTAAGCAGTGACCAAAGGTTGTGCCTTTACAGTTTGTATTAAATTGATTATAATTAACCGTAACCATCATAACAAGAATAAAATATTTGAAATTTATACTTTTAAATTCCAGAGCCGAGAGCACCCTACGTAAAATCTCTACGAGGATACTCTATTTACATCACAAAAGTAACCTTTTTCTATGCCCAAGATACGTGTAATTCGAAAAACCAGGCCATTATAAAGGAAAGCGACATCATGAATACAAAAGGAGAATTGAAAAAGCTTGAATTTGGAGGCGTTTGGATTGTGCCCGGTATGGTATCCTATTATTGTGTTATCCAGCTTACTAAATGCTCATCCACTAGGATAGGTCCAGATTAAGACAATTTAAGCATATAAAAGTGCGGACCCATATTGTATTGTCCTACTTGTCTGCGATATCGAGACATCAGATTTGAATGGGTGACATACTTTGTCAGCAATTTGCAATGAAATACTGTGAAATATAGCATATGGGATCTCTGGTGAAATATTTCAGTCGAATTTGTTGATGTATGTCCAATCAGCTGCATGACCTATGTGTCATTAGCTATCAGAGCTATTGTAGAATGTATGGTACATGCACCGAACATGTTTTCCTTCGTCCTTTCGCCTTTTTAAAATTTTTCAGGACCCAAACTGAACAAATTTAGCCTCACCCTGTTTATCCCGACAATGCAATGCATTTGTCATGCATAACGTTGTTAAACTGTAGATTTAAGTGACAATCCTAATGTCTCCATTCGTCCACAATATCAATTTTCTATCATGATGGTTATATACCAGAATGCGTATAAAATCATAGAAGCGAATGGAGTTACAGCCAAGTCTTCTTTCAGTTTATTTTCATCACTCAGATGTAATTGCTGATGACAAAAGCGAATAGAATAAGCAGACAGAAAAGAGGAATCACCCATCGTTACCAATCATCACCACTCCAAACTCCTCATATCGAACATAGCGTCTGCATTGGTGTCTTTGCTTATATATATATATATATATATATATATATATATATATATATATATATATATATATATATATATATATATATATATATATATATATATATATATATATACATATATGAAAGCACGTCCACATTTAATAGTTTTCCTTGACATGAGTCAAGTACCATTGACTTTAACATCCTTAACTTGAATTAATACAAAGAGATGCGTTACACAACTATATTCAACTGGTTAGAAAACCACATTGTCGTGATAATTGAAAGTTTGGATTTTCCAACATTTTTGCTTGTTTGTGCAACAGTCGTTAATCGATGCTGTCAGATTTGCCATATTCAGTGTATGCTTAAACCTCTTGAAGGCACATAATTTGCTGGTATATATTATTTTCTCTCACTTACCTTAGGTCCGTGACGATATTAATGTAAATCTTACGTCTTAAACAATATTTCGTTTCATGTGATCGGTTCCAGAAAAACTGCGTGTAAACATTTCGATAGGGCAGTGTGTGGCATACAATATAAGTTCCGACAGTGGGCCGTTTTACTCAAATTGTGCCGATACTCACGCCTTTGTGTGTGGGCAAGGTAAGACTGAAACTGCTTCTATAATGGACCACAAAACAAGAAAGTGCTACACACACACACACACAACTATATATATATATATATATATATATATACGTGTGTGGTGTGTGATGTGGACAAGGATAATTCACCCCCTGTCAAATTATACATTGCTATTTTTATTGCACTATGATTGTTAAGATTTAGCAAGCATGAATTTAATCTTGGTCAGATATTATTCCGTGCCTGTCATTCTTCTGTTTGTCATGATATTTGACGAACAGGATAAAATTTTTATTTCCACACACTTGAAGAATGCATGAGAAAAGAAATGTATAAAAGTTTTTAAATCAACTAATGTTTTTTTTTCAAAGTATGTGCAGTGTGTCATATTTTGAAAAGCATTGTTCTGAAAATGTATTCACCATTTTGTATGATACAGACAAGCCTTCACCATGGATCACCGTTAGAAGTACAGCCACAAAGGCGAAAGGTATGCACCTTTAATAAGCATTTTGACATAGCTACTGGTGTGTTATGTCATGGTTATTAAAAGTCAATAAATTTATAAATGATGCCTTATTGCGACATATACCATCCATTCCACACCACTTAGTCACTACTACAGCCTCTCGTACCATTTGGATGTGACTCAGTGATACATAAGACCTCATCAATGGTGGCCCATGATACCGTTCATAACAACACACACACACACCTTTGTGATTGTATTATGTGTGACTCTGTAAATGGCATAACTGTTTTTCGCGCCAAAACGAACAAAAAATTGATTTTTGCTTCATAATTAGACATATTTTCAAACGCTATAAACACTGTTCAGCGGCGTTTGGCACATTTTTGGTGACAGTCGACGGTGCTTAGCGGCTATTGACGGCAGTAGCCAGCACTTTTACGTACATTAGAGTCTTACAGTGTTTTAATTGGCGGTCGCTACACTTAATGTCGAACACTGGGTCCAACAATTGAAAGTGAATCATGTTTTTATGATACATTACAACACTACACCAGCGTATATGCACCATCTCGTTCACAAGGTAAATGATCAGCACCAATATTGCACGAGGTTCAACCAACCAAAACAACAATATATTTTCCATACCATGTGTCAAATTTACTGTTGGTAATTCTCTTTACTTCACTGCTACCAAAAGTTGGTACGAATTACCAGTGTAATTCAAATCAATAGCAGACAAGAGGAAATTCAAACTTAGACTAAAACACACCTTTCAGAAAAAGAAAACCAAAGCAAAACAGTGATTCATAGTAATGTTCATTTTGATGGTAATGCACACAGCTCGTACTAAGTTCTGGTAGATATACTTAGATATTTATTCTTTTTTTCGAAATAACTCTTGTTTACATTTTAGCTTATTATGTATTTACATGTATGCAAAGTCCCCAATTTTTATCCCAGGAATAAGCTAGGCGATCAAGCAAGCTATGGATTGACATTATGCATGTATACGAGTGTGGGGCGTGTGCATGTGTGTTTATACAGCTACACAAGTAATACTCTCCAAATGGCATAAAGACAGACTCTGTGGCATTTTGTTTTTGTGCTACTCATTGCTGTTAATCAGTGGTTCAATTAAAATCCATACTACCCCTGTTGTGCCGGACTGATTGTTAAAAAACTGTAACTCGTTTGCACTACGGAATTATGCATAATGGCACAACCAATATATCAGCAGCAATGGATATTCCATCTTCTGTCCAACAACTATTGTTGCTGCTACTGCTTAGCAGCTCCCAGCAGCTAAATCCCCCCCCCCTCCGCAGACTAATAAGTGGAATATGGTCCCACTGTGCTCCATCAATTCGGCATCCAATTACATCATTTAAAACCATGCCCTTCCATGCTGTGATGTACTTCATAACCATGTGCCGCATTGGTTGCTATGCATAACTTTGGGGTCTGATCTGGCCCGATTTCCAATGGAAAGATCGTTAACATTACGTTTACGAATTGATTGAATAGACACAACACCTATTCGATTCCATACTAAATGTCTTTGGTGGCCAACTTTTGAAGTTGTCACAGGTGGAACATTTGAAACCATGCCAGTTTTGTCTGCCTGCCTTGTTGTTGTTATGACAGTATTGGATGAACTGTACTGCATGTAATTACCCATATATATATATCTATATATATATATATATATATATATATATATATATATATATATATATATATATACATATATACATATATTTGTATACATGTAAACATATATATACATATATATTTATGTATATATATATTTGTATATATATATATATATATATATATATATATATATATATATATATATATATATATATATATATGCATATGTGTGTGTGTGTGTGTGTGTGTTAACTTACATTCTATGCTTGTGGTGTTTGAACTGGCAGATATGAGTTGTGTATGAGACCACCGATATTCAACTCTCACTGTGTGGATTTCATCGTCTAAAGGGAAAGGCATTTTTCTTGATTTTGTTTTCTCCATGCAATCAGGTAGGCTTGAACATTGGACAACCAATGGGACGACAACCATACCAGTCACAGGACCTATCCCAACGTGGACAGGTATTTAAAGCATGTAAAGATAATCTATATGTATCTGAATGTATAGTAAGGCTTCTGAATATAATGACACATGATAGCTATACATTTCTTTACCATATATTATGTTTTTTTTATTTAATCATAACTGTAGCATCTGTTTTAAGTTTGGTCTATGTTTTCTAAACAAACATTGTGCTGACCTGTCTTGTAAAGTATAAAGAAAAGATGGTTAAGGAGGCTTTTTTGGATATAACAAAAGTAGCAGAGGACTGCCAGTGTTTTGCGAGTGCAAGACAGGACTTTTTCCATGACATGTTGTTGATGAAACTCAGTGCTGTGGAACGCTGATTGAAATATCCCAATAGCTCTGAATACATGACTCATTATTGTGACACAATAAATACATAAAAAGAGCATGTTTATCGTTTTACATTCTATAACTTTGATATAATTGTTCAACTAAGGATAAGGTTACAACGGAAAGACATCCTCCACTTTCTTGTTTCCTCCAGGAAACGAAGCTCCAAATATAAACGGAACAAGTTTAATTTTTTCACCAGGGTACCCCTTAAAGTCGTAGAGATGCTTTACAACACAATATTCCAGTGATCAAAATACTAAATTTCCTTTGATTCCATTGTGTAAGTTAACAGTATCCGCCAAAATTTCTGAATGAGGTGCAGTGGAAATATTAAGAGTGGGAGCCAAGACCATTTATTCATGCGAGATAGGGCAAAAACTTTGACGTCATCAACATGAGGATTGACCCTCAGACGTTTAATTTCTACATTGCTGCCTGGGAGCATCTGGGGCGTTAATCCTTAAAAAACCCCATAGCAGGGGGTGTAAAATGATATTTATTCATGCTAACACTTGCAAAGCTGAAAATAATTCAAAATTGACCAGAGAAGCCTCCTGACTAATAAATGGAAAACGACAGCAATTTTGGGCGGTTTTTGCCTCCAACTGCAAGCCCCACCCCCAGGGCTGAAAAAAACCATTCATTCATCTGACAGGTGGCAAGGCTGAAAATGGTCTTAAAATGTCCCCAGAAGTCCCCTGTACACTAAATATATATGCAGCAACAGCAATTTCGGGAGGGGCCCTACCCCTGACAGCAACCATAACCCACCCGCAGGGAAAATGGGCTTTTATTCATGCGAAAGGTGGCAAGGCTGCAAATGGTTTCAAAATGTCCGCAGTAGTCCCATGTACACTTAATATACAGCAACAGCAATTTTGGGAGGGGCCCTATCCCTAACAGCAACCCCCCACACACCCAGGGAAAATTGACCTTTATACATGTGAAAAGTGGCAAGGCTGCAAATGGGCTCAAAATGTTGCTAGTAGTCCCCTGTACACTAAATATGCAGCAACAGAAATTTTGGGAGGGGCCCTACCCCCTAAGCAACGACCCCCTTCCCGGAAGAGAAGTGACATTTATTTATTTGAAAAGTGACAAGGCTGAAAATGGTTCCAAATTGTTCCCAGTGGTCCCCCATATACTAAATACACAGCAGCCGCGATTTTGGATGGGACCCTATGCTGACAGCAATCCTCCCATATCCCAAGGGAAAAGGACATTTATTCATGTGAAAAATGGCAAGGCTGCATATGGTTTTAAAATGTTCCCAGAAGTCCCCTGTACATTAAATACGCAGCGACCGCAATTTTGGGAGGGGCCCACCCCCACCCTTCACAGCAGCCATCCTCCCACCCCAGGGGAGAAGTGACATTTATTAATTTGAAAAGTGACAAGGCTAAAAATGGTTCCAAATAGTTCCCAGTGGTCCCCTGTATACTCAATACAGAGCAGCAGCGATTTGGGGGGGGGGGACCCTATGCTGACAGCAACCCCCCTTCCACCCCAAGAAAAGGTAATATTTACTCAAGTGAAAAGCAGAAAGGTTGATAATTGTCTCCTGGAGTTCTTTATACACTGAATGGACAGTGACAGCAAGTTATGGTGAGAATAGTATCAAGTTTGATCTTTGACAAAATGCAAGATAAAAGTCCAGCGTGTAAATTACTATAATCAAGTTGTTTAAATATATCTATCGTGTACTTTTATACATGTAAAATACCACTCAGTTAAGAACACCCAAGAACATGTCTGTGGTAGATTATGAAAATATGTTACTAAATAGCGGTCATTGTCTGATGTTTTTGACGACTTAATACTGAAGTTTCTCTTTACAGAGCGTACACGTTGAGGCATCAACATATTGTCAAATTATGTGTACCAGCAATTGTAACAAACATGAACACCTGTACACTTCTCCTCTGAGACATACGGGACATAGATGAGTATAATATATGACTAAAAGGCTACAGTTGCTTTAAATTAAGCACATGTAGTCATTGCAAATACAAATCTCTTGGCAACTTAAACAGCTGATTATTTGTTTGTGGTTTTACCCAGCCTTGATCTACAAAATTATGTGGGGAAAAAATCCTGTTTCCTTAGTATTTAGGGTGACTTAAAAATTGATTTAATAATTTGTAATATAGGACTTACTGTACTCTTTCTCATAATAAGCTGCCATGCAAATGGAGAAAGTACTAGAGCCAGGACCCAGGTACTGTTTTCCCGGAAATGAGAATATAACATTCGTACTAAATTTAAGACATCCGAGGCTCCTAATTCAATTTGGGAGTGCTATTAGAATAGATGTGATTTGTAAACTGTGAGTGAAAAAATAAAATCTCACTCCATACACACACACATATACAAATAATATGTATGTATGTATTTTTGTATGTGTGTATGTATGTATGTGTGTGTGTGTGTGTGTGTGTGTGTGTGTGTGTGTGTGTTTGCATGTCTATGTATTGCTTAACATATTTGCCTGCATTTCAAATTTGGTAGGAAGAAAGGGAATTAAATTGTACTTTAATGTCTGTAGCACTGATATCAGATACCAGTTCATTAGGCCAGCCACATACCTATAACCATCTATAATCATATTTTAGCTCTGATCATTAAAAACTACATCTATTGTGGATTTTTGTGTCATTTTATTGCACAGAGACACACTCACATGACTAAACTGGCAAAGTATTCTAGACCATTGGATCACCATCAATATTGCAAAATAAAACCGGCTCATATTTAAAGACTGTGTGTGTGTCCACACACACTTTTCTCTTTTTCCTGAAATTTTCTTTCTTTCTTTCTTTCTTTCTTTCTTTCTTTCTTTCTTTCTTTCTTTCTTTCTTTCTTTCTTTCTTTCTTTCTTTCTTTCTTTCTTTCTTTCTTTCTTTCTTTCTTTCTTTCTTTCTTTCTTTCTTTCTTTCTTTTTTTTCGTTCTTTCTTTCTTTCTTTCTGTCTTTCTTTCTTTATTTCTTTCTTTCTTTCTCTCTCTCTCTCCCTTTCTTTTTTACCAGTGAATGTGTCCGATACTTTTCTCGGACACTATTATACATAGTAACTCCAAGCTTGACATAATTGTACCTCCATACAAAGAGTTAGGAATGAAGATGTTTAAAACTGTGCAAATTTGGGGCATTTGAAATTTTAAATCTTGAATATCTTCAAAAGTATAATAGATAGAGATGTCACTCCAACTTCTGCTAGGGGGTTATTGACCATTGGGCATCTAATGAATTTAAAACAAAAGTTGTAGCAATTTAATTTATGCTAATTGGCAGCATTGAAAATTTAAAAACTTGAATATCTTCAAAACTATTATAGAAAGAGATGTCATTTGAACTTCTACTGGGGGGTCGTTGACCATTGTGCACGTAATGAATGTCAAACAAAAGTTGTAGCAATTTAAATTATGCTATTTAGCAGTATTTGAGATTTTTAATCTTGAATATCTTCAACACTATTATAGAGAGAGATGTCATTCCAACTTCTACTAGGGGTTGTTGACCATTGCATGCCTAATGAATAAAAAATAAAAGTTGTGGCAATTCAAATTATGCTAAATAGCACCATTAGAAATTTTAAATCTTGAAAAACTTCAAAGCTATAATAGATTGAGATGTCCTTCCAACTTCTGCTCCTGTGTTATGGAATAGTTGTACATCGCCATCCCAATATGCCTTGAAGACACACACACTGATTTGCTATGCAGCAAATCATCTTTCCTAGTGTGATGCATTTTCTTTGATTGCCACAGGCATATGAAACAGGGCACATATGATAGTTGCGTTTTGAGATGTAGGTAAAATATGTGTCTTGACATTTTGGAGCGTTATACTTAAAGCTTAGGCTGAATGAAAACAAACACGCAGATAAAATAAAGAAAATACTTACCATGGCAAGAAGATCTCCTTGGGGTATCAGACATTTGGTATGGCGTAGGGTAGAATATAAGTCCAATTAAGTCCACTATAAGGACCCTATTACGACTGAAACAACTAACATATCTTTGGGAAACGAGGTTAAAAGGTCCCTGGTGTTTCAGCTGAGGGCACGTACTGCAGAATATGTGGGCTAGTGTACTTATTATGTTCTTTATTGTCATCACCATCCATACTCAATCAAAGATACGTGTAACTTAAAACTCTAAGACTTGTAAAAATAAGAAAATTTTGCATCAATATCAGGTAAACGATCGCTATTTGATGAAAGAGAAAAAGTTCAAACAATGTTCATTGTATAATTATTAATATTCTAATGCCATGGGAAGCGCACATACAGATCCAACATCCTTTATTATATATATATATATATATATATATATATATATATATATATATATATATATATATATATATATATATATATATATATATGTTGGGGGGTGTTGCTGTCAGGGGTAAAACCCCAAATAGAATTGCTGGCTTCATGTGTTTGCTGTTCAGTGAACATTTGGGAACAATTTGAGACCATTTTGAGCCTCACCATACTTCACATGAATAAATGCCATTTTCACCCTTGGGGTGGGGAGGGTTGCTGTCAGGAGCAAAACCCCTCATAAAATTGTTGTCTTCATGTGTTTGGTATTCAGGGGATATTTGGGAACAATTTGACACCATTTTGACCCTTGCCGTTCTTCACATGAATAAATGACATTTTCAACCCCGGGGTGGGAGTGGGCTGCTGTCGGGAGCAAAACCCCACATGAAATTGCTATCATTATGCATTTGTTGTTCAGAGGACCCATGGGGACAATTTGAGACCATTTACAGTCTTGCCGCTATTTGCATGAACAAATGTCTCTTTGCCCAGGGTGGGTGGTTGGGGCTTTGCTGCCGGGGTCAATGTACCATGCAAAATTACTACCGTTGTTCATTTCTGGTCCGGGGAACCCTTTAGTTGATTGGAGGCTTTTTCTAGCCTTGCCGGTGTTTACATAAATAAATACTATTATTAACCCCCATTTTATGTAGCATTTAAGGTTTAAAGCCCCAACTGTACCCCGGCAGCAATTGCAATATTTGAGGGTCAAACTACATGCTCATGATGTCAAACATTTTGCCATCTTTCGCATGAATAAATGGTCTGGGCTCCTGGTCTAATTCAGTGTGAGCTACAAATATAAACCAGGGCAATGCTCAGGGGCATGGAAGTCCTGCCAGCATAGTTCAAGCCACTCCGACGTTTTTCTACAAACGCTCATTCTAGCATGATGTATCCAATGAAGTATAACAGTGATGGCACAATCTTGCGTGACTATCACTATCGATCCATAAAGAAGTATGAAAAACTTGCCAGTGTAGTTAGCGAAATAATGCCAGTCTGAAGATTTTCTACAATACTCATCTCAGCATGATGTAACCAGTGAAGTATGACAGTGGTGGTACAAATCTGTAGTGATTATCACTATCAATCATTTACCTAACTACTGCAACCCTAGCCAGCGTGGTCAGTTAAATAATGCTACTCTGTAGTTTTTCTACAATGCTCATTCAAGCATGATGTAACCAATAAAGTATGACAGTGATATATAAATCTTTACTGACCAGTACTATAACTCATTTAGCCTAATATGAAAGCAAGGCCCAGTGTAGTTTTAGAAATAGTGCTACTACGAAGCTTTTTTGCTGACGGACGGACGAATGGATGTAACCAATGAGTTTTGACAGTGATGGTACAGATCTGCAGTGACCATCACTATTAATGATTTATTTAAGTATGAAAGCCGTACGCAGTGTATTTAGTAAAATAATGCCACTCTGAATTTTTCAACAATGCTCATTCAAGCATTATGAAACCAGTGAAGTCAGACAGTGACGGTACAAATCTGTCATGACCATCACAATAAATCATTTACCCAAGTATGAAAGCCTTACCAAGTGAAGTTGGTGAAATAATGTCATTTTGAAGTTCTTTGTTGATGGACGGGCAGACGTAACAAATGAAGTATGACAGTGATGGGACAAATCTGTTGTGACAATCACTATCAATAATGTACCCAAGTGTGAAAGCCATACCTAGTGTAGTTAACGAAATAATGCCACTCCGAAGATTTTACAATGCTCATTGAAGTATGATGTAACCAAAACGTATGATAGAAGTAGTATAAATCTGAGGTGACGAACACTATAAACCCTTTACCCAAATATGAAATCCAGTGTATTTAGTGCAAAAATGCCACTCCAAAGTTTCTAACAGCTGCACGCACGGACAGACGTCTCTAGTATGTACAATTATGCAGAAAAACATGACCCATATTCACAAATATCAAACCCAACAATGACAGCAAAGAGATTCCAGAGTTACCAAAGCATCGAAATTCATCTTCCAGTACCAATGTGAAAAAACAAATTTTATTCCAGACTTGAGACAGGCAGTCACCTAGAAAAGATAACTCGTGGTTTTAAACCGGTCCTATTAACCTTTGAAATATTCTTCATCAAATACAGCCTATAGTGTTTCCAATATGTATAGGCTCAACCACTCAAAGTCCATATTATCTTCAATAAAATCCTGAATTTCGCTACAAGTTGTATCCTGCAATAAAAATTTTCATAGTGGTCCTGGCAGTAGCCGTCTTTGAATCCTTTGCTCGGGGGTCATGCTTACACTCCCTTGACAATATGTCTCTCCATATATCCATATCTGTTATACTGTTTATATTATTTATTGATATGGATACATTCCATATTTTCAGCTGCATCATGCTTTCCTCGGGTACTGACAGGTGTAACAATTATGCCCTTTGTTTTACAAATATAGTCTGACGGTCATTGATAAGTATCTGTTGTTACTGCAATGTATGAACCCTGCCAATGATGACACCTTGGTAAGACGGATACCTGCCTATCTGGAACATCCCCCATAACTAAATATGTTTCAGCCATTTTCTTAGGAACAGTCCCGTGACTCCTCTCTATCTTGTATTAGGGACAGTAATAGTAGTCCTAAATAAAAACAATACCTGTATAAAGGGGAAGATGTATATTCTTACTCAGTCTGAGGAAGTCAGTTGACCAGTATAAGCAATTCTTTGCACATGTACCTACTTTAGGATGCATATTAGTCCAGTCACAGACCAGCCGATTTAGTTGTTTAGGATCACGCAATTGCCGTGCCTACTCGCTATGCCTTTATACGTATCTGCAATGCCTAAATAAACATTTCGATTATGACAGAGAACAAATTACTATTGTGAAAGCAGCTTTCACTTGTCTGATAATGAGCCATATGAGCCCCTGAGATTATTCAAAAAATTAAAAGAACGGATTTTGGAATGATAAATGACCTTTCATAGGTTAGTGAAATTTTGTAACTCTGGCTCAGCAGATCTTTTTACTGAGAAATTGTCACCCTTTTCAGCATATTTCTTCATTTGTTTGATTTTACATACTCCTCCATATTTTGATGTCTACATTTTTATTAGGAAAGAAGACCGGAAATCAAACGTTAATATGAAGTTATGTGTCAGGCCAAACTCTGCAAAATCTGACAGGCAGTAATCTTTGATCTGTTATAGGGTTTCACATTCCAAGGATAATATCCCTATGTCCTGAGTCATATGGCACAGTTATTAATGTAAATACCCCCCCCCCCCCGTGTCCTTATTGGTAGGTTTCACCATATATGTTCAAATATACTTGGCACGTGCTAAAATTACCATGCCTGAAAAAGAGTAAAACCTGTGAAATAGGGACACTTTTTAAGACCTGATGGTGTCCCAAATATCAGGTCACAGTGTCTCATTCACAACGTGCCCATATTGCAACCAATATACATATACCAAGTGTGGTATCAGTATCTACATATTAGTGTTTAGGAAATATGGCCTGCACAATCATTCCTGGACAGAAAGACAGCCGGACAGATGAGTGGGATGCAAACCTATTGTTCCTCCAGGTTTTGGTTAGGTAGTGATAAGAGAACAGTGTATGGTTCCGTACCTGTTTGTAGTTAAGTGTTGTAGAACTTAAATGTCCACTGTTCAAATGTATGTTCTTTTCTTCAGTGTCTTCTGCTCTGACTATTATCTCTGCATTTTTTGTACTCTCAATCATCACCAATGTAGTGCAGTGTGTCATTATTTGGTGGATACGAAACAGGTAATATATATTCATGAGTTATGTGTATCTAGGACCTTAGCTGTGGGGACCTTTGCCATTGAAACAATATATATTCTAGACCCAGTTTAAAGGAAGTCTACATGAAATAATCTAAAGGTAAATCTTATTTACTTGAACTTCGTGTCTGCATAGGTGCTCCGTAAAGTTTTTTAAAGCTTATATCGTCGCTGTCAGGGTATAATGACGTATTGTATTTGCACATGTCCCTCTGAGTAGCGGCTCCTGGTCTAAGCTAAATATGCATCAAAGACAACCCACATAATAATGAATAAATATAAGCGTGGCAAATTATGAACAAACTAAATACTTGAAGTTTTGCTTATTAATGCGGAGCTTCATTATAATGAAAAATACCTGTCAAACCAAGCATAATCACTAAATTTGTATAGTACAGGTTCACATAAGAACAGTTTGACTTACCCCTGAACCAATATGTACCCTTTCTAGCTGGACAGCTTATCCTAGTTAAACCACCAGCCAGTGTGTAACTGAAGTGGAAACAAGCTGGGGCATTATATTCAGTCCCAGTGATTGTAAAATAAACGGTTGCAGCTAGACCACTGGTACAAACCAAAGGAAATCCTAACAAAGGACATCATGCACCAGAAATGTAAAACAAACTCCATGGTGACACTTACCCCTCAAACAACTAAGCTCTACTTCACTGCCAACCCTCAGTCAATGTATCAATGTATGTGATAAATTTGACCAAATCAACATTTTGTTTGTTTATAAATCATTAGGCCAGAATACGCATTTTTAAGAAAGTACCTTTTTTCAAAAATGACTATAAACACTGTATATCCATCAAAACGTAAACAGTACATGTAAACAAATGGCACGTAATTTAACGTAGGTGATACCAGTTTACATACGTCAACTTTCTTGTCATGCAAGATGACGTATGTGCATGTGACTTCACAACAACGTCAATTGTTTGTACAGTGCAAGCGGCGCAGAGGAAAAAATCCGTGAATTATTTTGGACACACAGGTTTGTGTACAGTTTACAGGTTTTTTTATATACTTCATCGTTTTACACCAGAAAACAAAGGTGCGAAATAATGAAAAACAATCCTGATATTAGCCTATAATTTGTGTGTTTTATGTCTCGTTTTAGCAGTAGTCTAACTTTACCCTAATTTTTATTTTGCAACTTCGAGTCAGTGTGCCAAAGTGCCGAATATAGCAATCTAATGCTCTTTTTTGAAGCTTTTTGAATCTGAAGGAACAGACGAGTCAGTGTGCCAAAGTCTCGTTTTAGCAGTAGTCTAACTTTACCCTAATTTTTATTTTGCAACTTCGAGTCAGTGTGCCAAAGTGCCGAATATAGCAATCTAATGCTCTTTTTTGAAGCTTTTTGAATCTGAAGGAACAGACGAGTCAGTGTGCCAAAGTGTCGAATATAGCAATCTAGTGCTCTTTTTTTCAAGCTATTTGAATCTGAAGGAACAGACCTACATTAAACGTTAATATAATTATCTTTGTTTCTTTCAGAAACTATTTAAATAATGTCGATGTCGAACCAGACCGGAAAAATCATCGGAAATAGATTTTGGGCTTTGGGTCTACTTCAAGTCGATGTGAAGCATTCATAACAGTAATAGGCCTAATGTGATAACATTACATAATGCTAAGGCCTATTTATCGCCTATGCCAGTTTCAAATTCTGTTTCAAGTAGGCACACCGCCGGGTTTAGATCTATTAACGTATCAAAGAAGATAGTCCACATAAAACGAGTGAACAGGGTCGGTCGTCTTCCCAACAAGTTAATTGGTCACATTTTACACCCCAGCCCTCCCATCCGAAGAAAAAATGCCCACATGAACACACTTAAGGGCTCATTAATTTGCTTATTCCATTATTATGAGGATGCAAAGATCTAAATGTTAATAGTAGGCCTACAGGTAAGCCTATTAGGCCTACATTAAATAAGCCAATTAGATAAGAAGCTGTTCAGGTTTTTCAACAGTAAGTTTAATTTTACTCCTTATATCGATAGGCCTACTGTCGAAACAAAAACAGGTAAACATTTTATAAAATAAAAGTATTGAAAATAATTAACTGTATTCATTCAGTCAGATGTAAGTTGATCTTCTCTTTTTCTTTTTCTGCTGCTGCTGCTGCTTTCTTCTTCTTCTTCTTCTTCTTCTTCTTCTTCTTCTTCTTCTTCTTCTTCTTCTTCTTCTGCTTTCTTCTTCTTCTTCTTCTTCTTCTTCTTCTTCTTCTTCTTCTTCCATTGTGTTCACAAATATGGGTGTTCCACAGAATAATCTTAAGCCCGCTTAATTGTCACAAGAGTATATTTAATTTTTATTCATTTACACCTACCGAATGATTTGAGTGGTAATGAAACCAAATTAAGGTTGACCATAAAATGCAATTCAAGTAAGTGATCATCATTTGACAGAAATCTTACTCAACTCGTTCGGTTCAAAAGAAACCATTTTGTTGAATATAAACATTGCATCAGATATCGTTCAGGCCAACCAGAATTAACCAGAACAGATTATAATTATATCATTAAATGAAATCTCTTTGATAAAGCAGTTTCGTCAAGCATAATTCTTGAAATCAAAATACACGATAAGAAATGCAGGCTGAATATATATGAAAGAGACGGGGGGGGGGGTCTCTTGAAGATAGTACCTATTTTTGGCCTATTCTCACAACTTTCCGTCACTACACCTCAAAATTTAAGAATATAGATAAGGAACCTACATGTAGGCATATATTTCACTTTCCTTTGAGTCGTAATTTATCTTTGTTCAAATTTAATTGAGGCTAAACATATTTCTTCAAAGTTTAACGAGTCAATTTTAGAATTGCTTCTTTAAAAAATGTTTGTGAAGGTTTTAAAATGTTTGAGACTAGGCCTATTTTAAACATGCAATCTTGATTGTTGTCATAATTTGTGTCGTATCATGCTGTTATGGCATGCTTTTATAGATCAATTAAAGTTCTGGGTTACTAGTTTTTATTTGATGATTATATTATTTGTGACTTGTAGATTTTCCTTTCAAATGATTGTTCATAAAGCTGCCCCAGTAAGGGTGGTAGCTCATTAGAAGTGTTTATCATTTTGTACAAGCAATGATTAAAGTAAGTTTTAATACCCTTTGTTATAATTTCATTTTTACTATCTTTTCATTTAGGTGGTGCCCATAGGCTATGAGACAATCTTTAACCATTCTTTTTCTGTCTCTAGGAAATTTTAGGTCTTTCCAAATTCGAACCTAGTAGCCCCACCCCCGACCCCCTGTTTACAACGTGATATCTCGAAGACCATTAACATTTTTTGATAAAACCACATTTCAATATTACACCAAATACAAAGGGTAAGAAATATAAACAGATTAATCTTATTAGAAATTCTGAGATAAAGAGAGCTTCTTCGAAGTTTCTGTTCATTTAGGTACATTCTCGTTTAAAGTTTACACTCAATGCAGAATGGGGATTAATTAACACCCATGATATATTTACATATCCATTATTCATGTTGACATGATAAATATGAATACTGAATATAAAAACCTATTGTAGGAGTTTAATCAGTCAAAAGAAAACCCCTTCTACACGTTCACGTTCAAGTTCACTCAGCTTTGCTTAAACACCCAGATGGCCATTATCACATATTTCACCACGAGAGGTATGTCTTGAACCAATATCAAATAGCCATCTCAGCCGTTCTATACTTCTGTGAATGTATATCCCAATTCACTACCAAATTTTGAAGGATTCCTTGTGTGATTACCGATTGTCCTTGCTGCCTTATACCAGTCATCCACAACCGACTTGGTAAAAACCTGCCTGCTTCCTTCCCTTTTCTATATTATGTGCATGTTGAGAACAACATGGGTGAATATCACCAGGTGGATACATGAGACTTTAGTTATACAATTTCAACATAATTTCAGGACCATTGAAGGACTGATAAACGTCTTCTGGCCTAGGTGCAGGACTTTAAAAACATGAATTTAATAATATCATAAGATTTTTGATTTGTTATCATTTCATGTATACAGAGGCTGCTCACAAGGGGCCAAATTCTGGTTACAGTTTCCTTTCCTGGAATGTTGGCATGTTCAGTGGTTAACAAGAGATTGCAGAAGTTGCTTTATATTATTTCTTTTTATTGGAAATGCCATATAATTTCCGGCGTGCCACATGAAAATATTACTTACTACACATGGGCAATGACGCATGTTATCCATTAATTAAGCATTGTATACTACACCATGGCAAATTTTTTTCGAACAGCTATTTCACAGAATTAAGACAAAAAGTGACTTTTGACATAAATATTACTGCATGGTGTTCTGTTGCAAGTGAACGTGTGTGGCCATTCGTTAAAAGTAAATAGACGCATGTGTCATAATTAATATCTATTATGATTTATGACGTTCTACCAGCTCTACGTTCCCAGTTTATTCATTTGTATTAATATTTTTTCGTAGGTTTATGTCTTTTTTGTTTTAAAAGGTTTGGTCTGGGCAATATGTTTATTATAAAATTTACACAGTTTTTTGTAGTTTTCTCAAAAGTTGCATTCTGGCACATACGTCCTTTTACTCTGACAACGACGATAGTTAAATCTGTGGGATATCTAGAGTGGAATGGAGCAACACCTAAACTTGTAATAACGTGACCAGAGTTAAATTTAAGAGCGGTTTCAACACAGTAAAAATTAATCGATACATGTCTAATGAATTCATAGGATGCCATCATCATTTACCTGGCAATGTTGTGTTGTATTTTCCAATGCACGTGGGGATAGGACCTGCTTTTGTAATGCTGTTGGCCCTCCTTCTGGTCACACTGAATGCTGCTCGATTGCTGGATGAGACTGTTCGCTATTTTACAGGCCAGGTCTCGGCGCGCAATAGCGAATATTTTACAGCAATAATGGGAAAATTATCAAAACACATTCGTTGTCCCTCATTTTGTGCACACATGAAGACGCGCTTTGGGTTTTGATGAAATGGAAATATGTTAACTATGTAATTCAAAATCCGGCCGTGTCATTGTTTTCATTTAACATATTTACAGGGGTCTTGGCCTTTGACATGTTAGTTACAACCCCTGAGTATCTAACTAAAAATCACAAGAATACGTTGGCATTATACTCAGGTTTAAATTTTCAGGTCATGCCCATTCTAAATATTTACTCTTTACATGTGTCCATTTGTATCTTTGTCTGAATGGAGCCTAATAAGTAGTAGTACATGGGTTCGGTTGTTGTAGTTTCTTCACCCTTTATATGACCCTAACACTAAATGAAGAAAGTTTATGTTAAGTTGTAAACCAGCCACCACTTCCACCAAATTTATTCTGCCTGGCTCCAGGTTTGTGAGTTCACTTTCCTAATGTCTTTTATTTTGTTACTGTGTGTTTAAAGCTGGTAGTTGTCATATTTTTACTGCTCAATAAGCCATGCTGCAACCATGATAATTTGTATAAGATAATCTTCTTAAACTTTTGACACTTAGATGTAAGCAACACCACCACCATAATGTGAAACTGCCAGGCAACATCAGTGTAGACGATAAACAGGATGGATTCAAGAACAGGAGGACATTTGAAACGACGAGTTCAAGGTACAGTCTGGTAGGAAAGATGAAATAGATGCAATGTTTCTTCTGTGCAGGCAAATAAATGCAGGCAAAAAAGAAATAAACCCTTGCTTTTCTTGTAAAGGCATCATGACAAAGCTTTAATAAGAATTAAGGATAATTAATTTTGCTCTCTGTTTCAATAACATATTAGGATAGTTAGTGCATGACTTTACATGAGCAAATCTTAACATTTGGTTAATTTTGTCACTGAAGCGAAATAAACCTCTGGGCTCAAGAATTGACTGGGGTCCTTAAGCAGAAGTGTCATGTTTTCATGTTTACACTTAGCACTATATATGTATGGACATGCCTACACAAATAAATCTATAGATTTATCTTTCATTAGACCATTCCTGTACCAAATACGCCACTGTTTATTTTGGATCATGATTTTCAATTGATGCCTTTTGGTATTATGAGCACAATGCACGTTTTAAAAATTCACGCTGATATCTTCCTTTTTCGCAACATTTATTTTGCATTCAGGACTTAATCATTCTGTGGACATCATGTTGTCCAATTATATCATCTCTGCTACGCTATATTGTTTATTTACATTTATAGTACCGTTCTCTCTCTTTTTTAGGAGCAATATATAGCTGTAGTGATTTTTTTCTTGCAGGGAAATACATTAATTCTTGTCTGTTTTTCAGAGATCAAAACGCTGATACTACGGCTTATTATAATATCAACGATGTTCAGCAAATAACTTCTACGAAAGGAGATGACATTTACACACATCTAGAGTTAATGCATGGTACTGACCTAGAAGCTTCACCTCACTATGAACAATTAAAGTGTTAAGGATATGTGGTGCTATTGAAAGAATTAACACCGACATGAGCCTGGTTAATTTTGGAACAGGCTGCTATTTGGATTGCATACAAGTCATCATTGCTGTTGATTGCTACAGACGTAACTTGTGTCTGCTGATCCTTTGACGTTTGAAAGTTATGCTTCACAATTTCATATTGTATAAAACTGAGTCGACACAACCTCTGTCCCTACCGTATTGGACGTTTTAAGGAAACATACCACGCCTGTAATAGGTTTACCACAACTAATCGGAATGCTGTGCCAGAAAACAGCTGTCTCTTTTTCAAGTTGTGCATCATCCTGGAACCACTCAGGAATATTAAGATCACCAGCGTAAGAAAGTCTGTTTGGGGACGAAACAATTACATATTCGACCAAGTACCGCTTACACCAACAGTCTTTCTTTGCAAATTTTCAACATGGTTTAGTGGCTAATATCACTAGTTGAAGTTTCTAGTAAAAACTAAAAAGTTTGACAATAGCATTTCTCAAAATTAGTCAAGTAGTTTCCTGCAAAACGCCAGGAATAAAAAATAAACAATGCGACGATACATAGGTTCGATATGGTAAACTTTTGTGGGGTTCAGTTATGTCCTAAGATGAAAACAGGTGTCTAACCCCTCTGCCTACATATATTGTTACAATCAGTGTCGAAGAAAAAAGGTTACTAGACTTATCTGCAGTTTGCAACAATTTTCAAGTCCTATGAGACCAATTGTTTAAATCTTGTCATGTCATTAATTTTAAGGTCATATCATACGGAAAATGTTTCATACGCTTTTGCAATTATATAAAAGACTGTTATTTTAGAGGAAAAGAGAAAAATATTCAGCTGTTAAAAGATCGAAATCTATAGTTTTATGGACACCGAAGCAGAACCTAAACCATATATGTAATTCTAATCTGGAAATGGGCATCTGGAAACACACACTTCCCGTTTCAGCATTGATTTAAACATAATAGTAATAATAATAATAATAATAATAATAATAATAATAATAATAATAATAATAATAATTATAATAATAATAATAAATGAAAGGCATAATATGTACATTAGGTAACATGACATAACATATAAGACAAGACACCATCGGATGTCACTGATTGTAATAGGTGTCCGGGCTTGCAGATTACCGAATGATTGATGGCCCGCACGTTGCCACAGGTATCATAATCAGTGAAATCAGTGTAGGCTTTATGTAAATCTACCAGTGCTGACAATGTAGCTGTGTACTGCCTCAAAGATAGCTAGGCTGCGTGATTGAGAACATTTGGAGCATCAATTGGTGCAGTTTTTTACGTAAACGATACTTTTGGAATAGACCAAATGGATAGCTGTAGAGTACTCCGTTCATTGATGTAACGAGTTACAATCAAAGCAATAATGGTAAGTGTCCTCAAGTGACGTGCCGCAGGCACAACCAGGAAAACTCGTAACACTGATTCTCCACATGTGTTGGCTTAACTGGCTGCAACCCATTCTAATTCTTGATTGTGTGATATTTCCATTTCCATTTCCAAGATAGTACAAATTATTAGCCTTGGTCTTATCTTTGTTCACTTGTCACTTGAAAGTTTTCAAATCTTCAGACTTTCTCACTGATAGTGGTTAAGAATTTCACTGATGGATACCGGCGGGTATAAATGAATTACTGTACTAACTAGTCCTGGCATGGAGGTGACAAATATTATCCTTGGATCATACATTGTATGTGTTCTGGCTGTGAAATTTGTTGGAGTTAGACTATGTGAATAACCTGATGTAAGTCCATTGATAATTTTGTGTAGTAGTTACAGTCTATTTATCTCTACATTTAGCTAAAGTCTCCCATCCAGTCTCATTATAGATGGCGGCATGACTGATGTGACAGATACCATGTGCAGCCAGTTGAACATCTTCAAGCAACATTGCATCTGCCTGTGTACATCCACTCCACACTACATCACTGTACTCTAGTGTGGACCTTATATGCGTGAAATAGATGATTTCCAAAGGACGTCTGCTAAATTTATATTGCAATAATTTCAAGATCCCGGTTAATATTCTGGCTTTGCATGTGACGTTATTGATGTGGATTGTTTACGGAAGATCTTAACTAAGAATAACACCAAAATGTTTTTGTTGTGAAACAATTTGTAGGGCGTTATAGGAGAAAAGGATGGTATACTGTTTACTATCAGTTCTTCTTTTGCTAACGACCATTGTTTTAGTGTTATTGCTGTTGAATGTGACCAACCACTGACGAGACCATTTTTCAATGCTCTTGAAGTCATTGTTGATAATATTGTTGGTGTTGGATGTAGAGTTGGTGGAATCTTCAATAGTAATGAATAGGGTTATATCGTCGGCAAACAGTCTAATGTTAGATGTTACAATATCAGTAATATCATTCATGTATACAAGGATTAATAGAGGATCAGGTACTTATCGTTGTGGAACCCCCATTTCGATAGTGCCCCACTGTGAGGATCCCCCTTGCAGTACTACCCTTTGAGTTCGATCATTTAAATAGCATCTGAACAAGTCTGGAAGAGAACTGCAAGTACCAGCCCTGTGCAATTTGTGGGGGAGCCCCATTTCACTATTGTACCATATATATTGGCCTTCGGATTTGATCAATGCGCCTTTCACGTGGTCCATAGTGTTACTGCAAAGTGCATTTTTCCGTACGCATTATCCCATTGTGAAATAGGGGAAATGCATTGAAAAATTTGAAAATAATAAAGGTACAGGTATGCTACCTTGAAGCAGACCAGCTGATATGGTGTAACAATTCGTACTCAGCAGACCTGAATGCATTCACCTTATTGACTGATCAACAACCACTGGTGTACATGTATATGTACATATATATAATGTTATTTTGGCCGTAGGCTTAAATTAAAGTTTATACTGACAGTAATGCGCTCAGTCATATCGCCATCGTTTCTGTACCAGTAGCTGGTTTTTCTCTGTGTGCAGTGTACATGTTATCCGTCTTTCTTGGTGACACCCGATAGGCATATTCCAAATTCTTATGCTCATTTACGCCGGACTTCAGTTCCAGGGGTGTGTGCGGTGGACGATCTTTTTTTCAATTTCTGTGCTATACACGTTGGGTTTCTTGAAAGAAACATTAACGGTGGGAAAAAATAAGAACAGTCCTTGCAGAAGAAACACAGCCAGGGTTTCTCGGACCAAATCTTTAAACAGTGCATTAGGGAAAGGTGTTTCCTCGTGGACTGTCAAGAGGTTAAAAAGTGAACTGAAAAACATCGGGATCAGTATGCCTGACAGTTTAAGTCCAGCAGCATTGCGCCAATTGTATAAATTCAACAGCAATGAAACGCAGGTATCCGACGGCAACTTGAACAGCACACCCCACAACATTCCACCTATGCCTGAGGTTGACATTCCACCTGCGGATCTGGGAACAAAGCAAGGCCATGAACGTGGTAGTGATGACCACAGCATGCTTGACCATCCGATTGACCGTGCTTCTATGGCCCGAGAATTCACATTGGCTCCTCAACCTTGCACAAGGCGGTCAGTGAACCCAACCTTGGGGCCAATGCCAGATGCCCCTCGCCATGATACTGGGCCACGCGGTAGACCTCCAGGGCAGGCTTATGACTCAGCCTTCTGCTCGATCTTCATTCAGAGTTCCCTCGGACTCTCTTCCCTATGTGGAAACGGTACCGGAGGCTTTGCGATCAAAGATCATTGAAGGTAAGGACATTAATCTCCCCTTCCTTCTAGTACCAGCCACCAAGCTAGGCAAATTACGTCAGCTCGAAGTTTCTGACGGCCAAGTTTTGTTAAGACTGGTGTCACTCATGGACAAATGTATGCAAAGAAATCACATCTCAGTGAATTTCTGGTTGCATTCATGAAGTTTAAAAGCATCATGTGTGAGGTTTATCCATACCGCAGACCAGAATTGGATGCCTACGAACGCAACGTCATTGAAATGGCTTCACATTATGGTGGGACCAAGTTCTACGAATACTACAAAGCTTTTTTCCGCAAGGGCAGCTACACTGTTGCAACAATACAATGTCAAAGTTGACTGGTCGTGCAGAAATAACAAGTCATTTTGTTAGTACTTTAGTAACCTTTTAACCAGTCTTTCCATCGTAAAAGGTTAACGGGTCCGGGATCCCAACTTGGGGCAGATATGCATAGCCAGAGCAGGTTCATGTTTTGCGGCAGAGATATATGTAACAACTTTAATGCCACACGAGGCTGTCAATGTAATCCCTGTAAATATATGCACATTTGCAAGCTTTGCAAAGAAGATCATTCTCAAATTCTATGCCACCTTGTCGTGAAAAGATCTGAAAAAGGTAATGTTCCTAGCAAGCAAGGAGCTGAATCATCAAAGAGTGCTGGGAACAAAAGACGGAGTAAACTTCAAAAACAAGTTTGTTCCTCGCCTTGACTACCCAGTGCCACTATGTCCCTGGATAATTTGTGAGCGTCAACCGCTATCAAAATAGAACAACTACAGAAGGAGTTGAAGGATCACCCCTATCAAAATTTCATGCATTTTCTTGTTTCTGGCCTCACGTTTGGTTTCCATACAGGTGTAAGGACATTGCTTACGCAAAGTATAGAATGCAAAAATTTACTTTCAGCAAGAAGTAACCCAGATTTCGTTTCCGATTCATCAGCATCTGAGGTTCAGAACGGTTTCATGATTGGTCCTTTTGACAAACCTCCATTTGAACTGTATCAGGTTAATCCTGTCCGGGTTGTCGAAGGTAAATATTCTGGTAAGAAACCCCCGGTTCATTGATTTATCTGCCCCTCACGACAACCCAGATAATCCTAGCCAGAACCAGTTGATTGACAAGGATAGCTATTCCCTTTCATATGTGACAGTTGATGATGCTATTCGGGTCATAAAAACCTACGGAAGGGGCTCACTTTTGTGTAAATTCGATATCAAGGACGCTTTCAAACAAATACCTATACACCCTTCTTTGTGGCTATGGTACGGTGTCAAATGGAAAAACAGGTTGTCTGGGTCAGGGGAATATATTTTCTGACACGTCTGGCTTTCGGCAGCGGGTCAAGCCCTAAACTGTTTGATTCGTTGTCACAGGCTATTTGTTACATAGCAAAGTACAATTACTCTTAGAAAGTGAGCTAAGTCAGGTTTGCTGCATTGCAGAGTTGCTTCATTGGTGGTCATATAGGTGCACTGTCTTCCAAGCCAGGTGTGAACTTTATGGTGAGGAAGGACAATGATGTGACCCTGGCAAGAGCACAGTTCATACACCTGTATGAAGCTGACATCCAGGTGTTGTTTCGTATTTCGTATTATCACAAATTAACCAGCTGGAAATTGCATGACAAAATCGGTCCATATTTTTCTGAAATTTTTATCTCTTAAATGCCGTTCACGGAATTTTAAAATACCAAAATGCTGATTTTTTAGACTGAAAAATAGAAGAATTTATAACTGTGGTCTGTGGCCAGAAAACAGGTTTTCTTAGCCTAAAACGTGAGGTCTACCATAGTTGGATGCTGAAGATGCTCGAATGGCCATTTCGTCAACATAAACAGAGCTAAGAACAGATCTTACCTTTTATCCATTTCCAAGGTCACGGTATGTAGAGGACATTACATAGAATGCTGCCGATGTTAAAATTTTCCCAGTTCTGTATAGGAAATGCCACATCCAAGATAGCTATATTGTATGCCTTGATATTTGTTTTATCAGCTTCAGCAGCAGACTTGTAGAGATCCTTGTCACCTATCCAGCATATTTCTTTGTACAACAATGGATCTATGAACTGTAGACCAGCCTCTGCTGTAATCTTACTAGGAACATAGTATTCATCTTGCAACTTGGAAGTATTTGTTTTGATACGGGCTCTGAGGATGCCAATGGCTTCGTCAAACATGGCTTCATCTGATGGTAAAACTGTATCTTCATAATCTAGGGTTCTGGATAAGTTTGAGCACTCGGGCTAGTTCATTAAGCCTCAGCAATGCACTACTTTGTGACAGATCTTTGTGAAACACAAGGTCTGATTTCCCAGCCTGTGTGTAGAATGCCAGCTCTGGCCACAAAGCACTCATTTTAATCTTCAGATATCTTGTTTGATATGTCTCGTTTACATAAACATTGTTTTCGGATGCTAACTGAATGAACCTTGCCCTTAATGCTGACATCAGGAAGATTTCTTTTTTATTGACGATAGGATCTTTAATTTCATCAAGTAGATTTTTTACTACAGTTTCGGTGTCCATTGTGTCTTAATCTTCCTTTTTGGCTTTTGCTATGGATTTTTTGGGGGGGATATAATTTGACAAACAATATTTCTTTTGATGATATCTTGCATCATAAGCTACTAGACCACCATTAGAAACCCCAAAGAGTCTAGCAATCATTTCTTTATCTCCTCTTCCCCGTGCAGCATTCAAAACGTTATAGCATATTTTTCATCATCTAGTTTAGCTGATTCTGATACAGTTGCAACCATTGACCATCCTCTAGTGTTTGAAAATCTGTGTTCAGGTGGGCATGCCTAAGCTTTAATTTGGTATATAGCTCGCTTAAGTTACTTTCACTACAAAGTAGGTCCCAAAATATGGCAGATACGGTTGACATGATGCAGCACTATGTACTATGGCAGCCAAAGTAATCAAATGGGACACAAAACTTCGTCCAGGTACTATGACACGTTGTAAACCACCCAGTCTATTTTTGGATAATTTATCTGATTGGGTTTTGATGGCAGAAGATGGACTTCATGGCTACACAAGGTATACTTGTCCGCAATGATGACAACTTCTCCATGTTCATGTTCAATCCACTTCCAATCTTTTGTTTCTTCTTTCCTTGATACATGTGGTTGACCAATCAATCTGGATAGCCTCTGTTGTCCCTTCAAAGATTTTTCCTTGAAGTAAACGTCTTATAGCTGAGAGTCAAGGCTCTTCCTTGAGATATTTTTCGTTATTGTTAAGACACTTTTTATAGTAGGAATTACCAATCTGCCAAGCATGTGAAATATTCCTCCTTATATAGACAACTCTGACTCTCATATAGCGCAAAATCCCTTGGAAAATTTCTATGCAACATTTTGTCTGCCTAGAACCGGTTACATTCAGTTAGATCTTGTTATTTTTACGTTCATCAAAACAAAACATGACTAAGTGGTGTTAAAACGCTAAAATATGTTTCTACCTAGCTGTACACTGGCTCTCTCTATGGGTTACTGAGTATATCAAATTTTCCCTCCTACTTAATGCCGGAAATGACATACTTGGTTAAACAAGTTCACTCATACACATGATAGAAAAGACTGCCTTTTTATATGTATAGAGTCCGCATGATTAACAGTTTCAATCCTCAACTAGTTTATCATTGAATGAATTCTGAAAAGAATTAATTCCGAATTTATACTCCACATTTTCATATACTGCACAACATCCAATCCATCACTGTCACATATTATTGCCATATCCTGTAAGTGCCTCACACATCCTGGACTATTTTTTTTATAACTTCTTTTAATGAGTCTTTATGTCATGACTGGTATCTAGGTTATGTTTGTGCACAATTCCTGAACTGTCAGGAGCTTTCCACTGCATCAGATATTATTTCACAACAACATATTTTATCAATATTACTGTATTTACACTCTGGGGCTTTCCATTGTTCTTCCAATAATTAATCAATACTTAGGGGCTATCCACTGTACTTCCCCTCATCCAAATATATTCTCCATTACGAATGTACAATGGTCATTTAGTGATGATTGCTTGTGCCAATCAGATGTACATTATTAAAACTAAAATCCCCCTTAAGTCTACAGTGGACAGTTTACAAAATGCAGCATACTGCACATGGCCGAGTAAGCTTTGCACCTCGGGGACCTTAATTTACCCCTAATTGATTGAAAAAATTGCATAGGACATTACAGGGAAGGGTTTTTCTCATATGATTTATGACTAGTGAAATGATTTTTGAGGAATATATATCAGATCCTACACTTCAGAGAGGTGAAGTGGTCCCAAACTTTTTAGGTTTTATCATATCTTTGCATTATTTTTATTTACCTATTATGGAAATACATCGTCCCTTAGGAGAAGGGCGATCACAGTGTTATAAATGGGAATTACTAACGAAACAAATGGGTTCAAGATTTATGTAGGTATGGCTATAATCAACCTGGTTCTGAAAAAATGAATCAATTATGGTCAGTAAAAGACTGGAGCTTTATAACCTCAGCAATAGATGTAAGTGATGTGTGGGGGTAATTTGAATACAAAACTGACTAATATTGTAAATGAATGTGTAACTAAAGTTTAAATTACCAGCAGAAGCAAAGTTAAAAGAATCAGGTTCAATATTAAACCTAAAAGAGTTGTATGAAGGATATAGTTTGCGTGGAAAAAAATCTAGAGACGAAGTCGTATGCAAGATACAAAGAGCGTGTTAAAAATAAACAAAACCACAAAGACAGAGAGAACTATTTAGTAGAACTACGGAAAACACCTGTGTACAAAAAGACAAATTTAAAAGGTTTTTATATGTGATACATTGTAAACTAAGTCACAATCAGCAGTAGCTGGTATTAGAAAGGTTCATAGTTAACAACTTCTGAGGATATATAAATAGCGATGGAACTAAATAATTTCTTCGAGTCTGATAAAGAGGATAAATATTTCCTTTGGTTTAATGATTTTGTTCACCTATACTTTGACAAAGAGGCACCTGAACCGTTCAACTATGTTGGCCTTATCGACGATCAGTTACAAGAAATATGAACATTTTACACCATCAGAAGCGAAAGATTTAATATTTCCCTTCTAAGACCATGCGCCCTGATAAAATTCACCCAAGGGTTTGAAAAGAGTATGCCAATAGTATGTATTTGCCCCAGTTCTCTCTTTTTTTTTTTTGGAAATAATCTTTGGGTCAAATTACCTTATATTTGTAAAAAATAGTGAATGATACACCGATTTTTTAAGAAGGGTGACAAATCTATAACTGGTAATTATGAACCTGTAAGTCTGACATCTTGGGTATGTTAAAGTGTTGAAAATTAAATTAAAATTAAATTTAATTAAACCCTACCATATTGAAAACCACTTTATGCTATGTGATGAACAGCTTGGGTTCTGCAAAACAAGATCTTGTCAAACAAATCTGTTAATTACCATGGAGGAATGGACATCCATATACGAGGAAGGAATCACGTTTGATGTGTTTGATTTGTATTTTAGAAAACAATTGATATTGTCCCACATGGCAGGCTAATTTATAAGTTACACTGCCATAGTATGAGAGACAACCCAAGTGGTTTGATCGACAATTTTCCTAGAAACAGGAAACAGTGTGTCGCAGTTAATGAGAGGAAATGATCTTGGAGAAAGGTAACAAGTGCAGTTTTCCAAGGCTCTGTTCTTGGACAGTGTTATTTCTGTTTTATATATATATATATATATATATATATATATATATATATATCTATGTATACATGATTTACGTGCGATAATGTCGTTCCGCTGTACGATTTCTGCTGATGACACAAAAATATACGACCTAGCATATCTTTGGATGACCAAGATACACTTTTGCGGGATCCAGACAATTTATTGAAGTGATCAGGTGAATGTGTACTTAGATTTAATGAAGATGAGTGCAGGGGACTGCATGTACGGAGGTATGTTTGAAATCATAATTATATAATGTACATTAAAACACTTGAGATAGTTACTGAAGAGGAATATTTGGGTATAATAGTAACAGGTATTTTGCATGTGTGTTTATACAACTTTACTTTGTTTGACTTCCAACTAACCTCAATGTATCTGTGAAATGTTTGCATTGTGCTACCCATGGTTCTGGATTGGTTGTTAGTCAAACGCATATACTCCTTGTCACTCTGGGCTGGTTCTCAAGACTCTGCTGTACTTTTCCTGTGGTAATAATGAAATGACCTTGGCGTCGCGACCAATTTATCAGCAGCAAGAGATATTTGATTATATCTTCATAGAGTCCATGCAAAGAAGAACCTACAATGTAGCGGCTGCTGCTTTGCAACTTAGCACTTATTGTGCAACCCACCCCACAGAGCAGACTCATAGGTGCAGTTTGGCCCAAGTCAATTGCTCTAATTGCTAGATCTATATATCTCATTGTGTCCGTTTAATAAATGACCGTCCACCTCCAATTGTAATATCACTTTAACATTCCATTAAAACCCTTTATTGAATACACACAATGTCTGATCAATTTTATCATAAATGTCTTCGGTGGTCAACATTGAAATTGTCACAGGAAGAACATTTGAAGTGGTGCCATTTTCGTCTGCTTGCCTTGTTGTGATTAGCACTACTGGCACTGCACTACACGCGCATTAACAACTTTACTGTTTACACTCCTAGATATGTCACTATATATTGTAAACGATATAGTTTCAGTAAATTAAGATGGATTTTGAAACAGAATATATGTCATTAATTATACACCTCTCTATTTTGTATCGGAATATAATCTTTTTACCAAATGAAAACAATTTTTGCCTATTGGGGATACACTACTTTCCCAGTCATTTTACCATTTTAGTACAACTGCCCTTCCTACCTGAAGAATAAATGTTAATCCACCTATAGACCAGCGAATTCAGGTGTTTTGGACATTGCATTGGTACACATTGTGCTCTGGGTATCATCTGTAGTGCCTGAATAAACATGTCAATGAAAATGGAGAAAGATAGCCTACAAAGTAAGCTCTTCTTGCCAGTCTGATAATTAGCCAGTTTCGCCTGAGATGAATCCAAAGCTTAAGAAAACAATATTGGTACGATAAAACATTCCTTCTGGCATCACTTAAATTTGTAACTAGGCCTCCGCAGCTGTTTTCATGCTCATACAACTTTTCTGTCAGTGACATATTTAATTATCTGTATAATTTTAATAAACTTCTCCAGTGTTGTGGTGCACTAGTTTAATAATTATGTATTAGGAAACAGGCCCCCAAAGAATTGAAATTGAATAGCCACATTGTACAAATTCTGATAGGAAATAACGTTAGGTCTGTGATATGGTTTGACCTTTCAGATTTGACATCCCTATGTCCAATTCCTATTAGTAGGTGTCACTATATATATATATATATATATATATATATATATATATATATATATATATATATATATATATATATATATATGTGTATATATATACACATATATGTGTGTGTATATAAGTATATATGTATATATATATATATATATATGTATATATATATATATATATATATATATATATATATATATATATATATATATATATATACACAGAATACAAATACAAGTATACTTATCTCGTAATAAAAAGCATCTTACTTACAAATAGGGATACTTTTTTCCCAAAACCAATAGTACCCCTTTAAGTCGGGTTTTGTTGTACAGGAAATAGTTTCCAGATGAGCAGTTTTCACGATGGAGTCAAAGTCAAAATTCAAGATCATACTGACCCAATTGCAATGTGAACAAATTCTTATTCCATGCAGTATCTATACGATATGTTGGTATCAGTGAAAATTACTGTATAGGATATATGGCAGACATATGGGTGGGGTGCAAATCTATTGTTCTTCCTGGTTCCAAGTGGGTACTGATAAAAAAACAGTTTAAAGTTTTATATCTGTTCATTGTTAGTTTTTGTAAAAGTAGGATATCCAATTTTTGACTGTTCTGACTTTTTTTACTGCATGTTTTTTACTCTCAATCATGGCCAATGCAGTGCTGTGCACCATTAATAGGAGGATGTGGAACAGGTAATGTTATAGCTTTAAAGTGACTATTTGAGGTTTTGTTTACAGAATCGAAATCGCCGGGCAGCCAAGGAACCTCTAGCTTTGCTTTCGGTTCCTTGGCTGCCCGAGCGATGTATATTTTGCAACCAAAAACGAAAACGGTCACTTATTCTTATATGTTGTTGCATATTAAAACCTCAATATTCTCCACCAATCTCACAAAACCACTGATATTTAAACAAAATCCTCGAAGTGCCGTCCACATTTTCCCGCTCATTCAGCCGTTCTGAAAATTAAGCAAATCTTCACATATGTTTTGCAGAGCCGTCTTGTGGTTATGAACGCAGATTAACCGGTAGGCCTCAATCTGGTTGATTTAAACAAGATTTGTTACAGGCTTTTATGTTTCCTTTGTTTAATCATCGTTAGGTCCCAAATATTAAAAGGGTATAATTATCCGACAAAAAATCATGTCAATGAAAACGAAATATACAAATCACTAGCACAATTTTGTGCACCAACAGTAGTGATCATGGATATGTGTGTGTGTGTGTGTGTGTGTGTGTGTGTGAAGTAGATCTGCAGCACATTTTAAGACCACTGGTGTTATATCAACTCAAACTAGTAAAAATTGGTCAGGTGACCTGGATCCTGCAATGTCAATTGTCACTCGCTGTCATGCTTCGTCAATCATTTTAGAAATATTCATTTGTAATGTGGGTCTAGAATCTAAGAGGTAAAGACTTTTGCTATAAAAAAAATATACTGGTCACGGTGGGTCCTGTCTAAACACAGTCTACATGAAATAATACAAAGGTACATCTAAACCCTCTTTTGTTATTACTTTCTGTCTGCACACAAACGTGGTACAGATCTTTAATTATGTGTTTGATTATGTCAAATGACAAAGTGTGGAACAGAGCATTACATAAACTTGTAATACTCTCACCCAAATTGTACTTAAGACTAGTTTGAACAAAAATTAATCTGTACATGCTTCATGAATTCATGAACAATCATCATTTACCCGGCAAAGCTGTGAGGCAAACTCATTGAAGATTCTGTGGCCTGCTTTGGTAATTGATACCTTTAGCCGAGATGAGAGAGCCTTGGTTTGACATTAGGCCGGAGGCAGCCTGCTTGTTTGTCTGTGTGGTCCTCAAGTACCACACAGAATGCCATGTGTGACTGTGAATTCCACAGAATGGGAGACACCCATAGCACTGCCATACTGGTTTAGTAGCCGATTTTTCCTCACTAGGGTGGATGTCAAAATACCATTTGATCCATATGTTAGTAGTCAGTTTTACCCCTGAAAAGTGTTATATATCGCGATTCTTCAACAAGCCTCAGAATTGTCATATCCAAAACATTTTAGGGCTAAAACTATTACTTTCCTCTCGAAAGATGGGATTTGCAAGCATCCTGTCAACAAGGTATACATTGTATGGACATGAAAGGCATGTTGTTTTCATTGCTCGTAGGTTGTACCTAATTTAAACTGGTAAACCTGCATGCATGTGCTGCGTTAACAGACAGCCAAAGTAAGTAAACTGCCAATTAGCGGGCAGGTTATGGTCTCGTGATCAGTCTAACTCTCTGACTGCTCCTTTAATGTTAAATTCCATATAAACAAAAACAAAAGAAAAATGGCCCTGAGCTTTGATATATAAGCCTTTATGGTTGAATGGTTTCACACACACACACACGTATATATATATATATATATATATATATATATATATGGGAAAGGAGGGTCAGACGTGTCAAATGATACGTCAACAAGCTTTGTATGCTTAATGGATCCGACCAAAAGGGAAATCAAAGTCCATACTGACTGCAAGAATGAGGGTATGATGCAGGTTCTAGCAATCGGCATCCCTGTTAAAACAGCGATAATCTAGCAATGAAGGGGCTGCATATGCAGCTATGTATCTAACTGTAGCTTAAACATTCCATATGGCTATTTTAGAACATTAATGCAGTTTTAGGAAATTAAAAAGAAACTTGTGTGTATCTTACACAAGGTCGGCGTCATGTGCTGCATGCAACAAAGAATATATTAGGACACCCCGAACTCAGAAAGAGGCTAGGTCAATCTATAAGTAGCAGCCTGCTTGAGAATGAACACTGATTCCATTGCACGTGAGGACATCATACTTTTGGGCCTGCACCTGCCCAGACTATGGGTACTTCTTTGAGTGGATGAGAGCATCCCTGTTTGTATAGGCCAGAAATGCATGAAATGGCAAATACATCACAGTTATACTAGGACATTTAATCCCATATTCCTTCGCATCTACTTAACACACACTTGTTTTGGCTTTTTGACGAAATGGAAACATGAATCCTCTGTGATCCAATATCTAGACGTGTAATATTTATTTAGTATATGTGCATGGTCTTCACATTGACTTGTTTGCCACAATCCTGAGTGTTTATTTAAACAAATAGATGAAAAGATTGGCATTAAAGACACGTTTGATTTTCTCAGGTCATCGCTATTAAAAATATTTACCTTTTACAATTTATATCCATATATAGTTTTGGCGCTATGAACTTTGATAAGCAGTAGTGCATGGGACAGGATGTGGCAGTGTCATTGCACATCAGGTGCCAAAACGCTACATCTACATGTAACAAGTTTATGTTAAGGTGTAAACCAGCTAGCACCTCCTCCAAATTCAGTCTACTTGGCTTCAGTTTGGCCAATTGACTTTTCTTGGGCCATTTCTTCCAAGAAATTTGTGATTGTGTGTTTTAAGTTGGCAGTTAGAATATTTTTGCTGCTTAATAAAGCACACTGCAGCCATGATAACTTGTGCCTGATAATCCTTTTAACGTTTTGACTTTTAGATGTAAGCAACATCACCCCTATAATTTGAAGCTGCTATGCATTGTTCCTTTTAACGTTTTGACTTTTAGATGTAAGCAACGTCACCCCTATACTGTGGAGCTGCTAGGCATTATTATTTTAGACAGAACTCATTGATTTAAGGACTGGCGGACGTTTGAGCCAATGACCTGAAGTTATGGTTTGGTAGGAAAAATGAACGGAAATAACTTCCATGCAGACCAATAAATTATTATCATATACTTATTAAACAAAGCCTAAATGGCCTTCCTTACACAGAATATGGACCCACTTTTATCATCTTAACTGATGAAATACAAGAAACTTCTTGCTATAGCTACAGCATATCAATGCAATAAATCTGGATTTGATGCACGATGGCAAGGTCGAACGAGAATTAATGATACCTGGGTTGCTTTCTGTTTTAGTAATATTTGAGGGTGCTGAGTGCATGACGTCAGGTGCGCAAGTCCTAGGCTTTCGTAATTGGTTACACTGATGCGAAACTTACATCAAATCTTCACAATCGGCATTGATTCTAAAGCATATATGTCATATTGCCATGAGGTGTATCCCATCTTGGGTATGGTATACAGCACTAAATATGTACGGTCATACTGACTCAAATTGTTGTGTAGATTTGTCTTCATTTGACCATTTATTCTCACAAATGTGGCACACTTTATGTTGGAACATGATTCATGATTGATCATTCCTATTAGCTTTGAGATATTACGATCACACTTTGCACACAGAGGTGCCATGGTGATATCATCTTACTTTTTGGCAGCATTTAATTTGCTCACGGAATTTAGTTTTTATTAGAGATATGATGTGGTCCTCACTCATTATCCCTGACATATTGTTTATATATACACCACCTGTTAAACAAATAACGTTTCCATTTGTTTCATATTGAGTATGATACATACAAAGTTTTAACTGAAACTGGATCCAGAACTCTAAGTTTACGCAATCTGGTCAAGGAACACCTGTTTATGCTGGATGAACAGCAGTATAAAGATTGTTCCGGAAGCGGGACAAAGTTCAAAGTCTGTTGATCTTTGGGCCTGGCATTCAGGTCCACAGGGGCTTTAAAATGAGTTTTCTGACAGCATGTCAATTCATAATAAGCCACCATGCCGCAACCTGCAGATGTTATGACTAAACCATTTATCTCCAAATTGCCAAATTGGACCACTGTATGTCCGTAGCAGCAGAAGTGTGCCAGCAGAAACGCAGAGAGCAAAATCGCAAACTAATCTCCAAGACACGCCTTCAAGCAAAATCAAAATATCTCTTGTAGGACCTTCGCACTAACCACAAAAAGTGGCTACATCAAGTGGTATCCCAGATGGAACATTTTCCGCGCCCTTACCCTCTACATAGTGCCTAACTCCTATGCTAAAAGTGCCGTTCTATTTCCTTTCAGCATTTTTATTTATTCTTTTGTTTTTTTTTTCAGGGGAAATATGTTGATTTCTTTATATTTAACAGCGATCCAAAACCTACCGCTTATTACAATATCAACGATGTTAAGCAAATCAATTCTATGAAAGCCCACATACGGGCACCCTAGGTAGGAAAACCACAAAAATATACATTTCCGGGAACAAAACAATTAGTTTTCACATGTTAATGTGCTTCAATATAGATCAAAATTAACTTGTATTGTCACAAAAGATGTGATAAATGACTGATTGTTGATAAATTTATAATTTATCAAAGTTGAAAAAACAGGTTTTAAGAAAATACCAATATGCACCTCCAGCACAAGAGAGTACTGGACAATTTAACATTAGGGGCGCATGTGTGCCAAAAGCTGATGGCATTTACACATATCTAGAGTTAAATAAACGAGTGCTGATGACCTAGAACCTGCAACTCACTATGAACAAGCAAGGTCCAAAAGCGTGCATGTTTATAATGAATGATAACATGAGACTGGTTTATTTGTGAACAGGCAGTTTTTATAGCAATCATGTAATCGTTGTTGGTTACTTGTAACGATGTAGGTAATTGCTGATGATGTTTCGATATGTGAAAGTTATGCATCTTGAAGGCTTAATATTGTATAATGCTGACTTGAGAAAACTTCTATCCATAGCCAGTTAGATGTTTAATACTTTGATGGGAATTTAAAGTACCTAATTACAGCACGCCGCTGATTTATTATGCTAATTATATGCAGGACCATAAGGAAAGCATATACCAGGAAGTGTCTCTTAGAAACCACTATTGCAAGTGACATACTAATTTTAGACTTGAAGCTTGGCAACAGTCTTTGCCCTGTACATCCTGAAACACACCATGGTGACAACTGCACTTTCTCTGAAATGCATTTAGGTGGAAGATCTGTAACCAGTTCGCAGTGAGACTGCAACTTTAGGTCAATATTACCCATTTAAATTTTAAGTAAAAGTAAACCATCATATTTTCTGATTACTCCACGTGCATAGACTTGTATACATAGTTTTTTTGTGGGATCGGAAGCTGTTTGAGATTGATTAGCATTGTTTCTGACTTGGTAGGATTTTCATATGAATGTAAGTCAACATTTTGTTCACCAGCTGCCTGAGAGTCACCCCAACAAAGCAGGGTAACTCTGTGACCTAGTACACACTCAGTGAGTACAGTGACCTCTATAAGAAAAACCAACAGGCATACCCACATTCATAACAGTCTAGGAACGGTCATTGTTTTCCACTTGTGTGATTGAGGTGACCAAAGCACCTATGGACTTCTACTGCCTGCAGAGCTGATGTTAAAGTTTTACAAATAGTTGTCTCTGCACTTAGATCATTATTGTGGTGGCTCTAGGATTTTATATAGGGATTGGTACAGTTGGTATATGCATTTCCCATTTTTGGCTAGGTGATTGGTGATGAAGGACCCTTGTTCTAGGCCCAGCTGTTCCTTGGTCAAAAGCATATATAGATAGTTTCGATGCTCCTTTGATGCTGGTGGACTTACATATGCATAGTCCCTAACCTGGGACAACTCTAAATGCAGTACATAACTTGTACTGGAATAAAATCAATGAACTGTGTCATTTCGATTAAGACCTTCACAGAACGCTGCCTCCATTGAACCATTCTTTTTAGGAACTGGAATTTGGTAAATTTGGTATGTGCATTTTACATTTTTGGCCAGATCATTGGTGCTGAAGGTTGCTGGTTCAAGACCCAGTTGGTCCATGGTGAAAAATCATATATATGTTGTTCCACAATTTATAAATTTTGTTCAAATATTTTCAGCCAGTTAAATCCATTTGTACTCATAGGCTTCTGAAGAGAAAGGACATGTGCACACACATATGACATATTAGCAGCTTATTTTTTGGTCAGTTTACGTTTAAGCTACTAGAACACAAAGCGAACATTTAGTTCAGACAAAGGTATTTTGACTTGGGTCAAACCAAGTCAGGCCCTAGTTTTGTTCAGATCAGAATTTGATATTTATTTGGTCGCCTTGTCTGACTGAGCTAAGTATGTAGCCCTTTGTTATGCAGCTATTTAATTGTGTAATCCATTTTATTTATTTCAGTCTTGCTAGCTTTGATTAGACATTTGAAGTCACCTGCTGGAAAGGAGTATTTTCCATTGAATAGATTTGCTTTGTTTGGATATGTCTGGATTGGGTGGATACCATCCACATTTTGACAGTCAGATCAAAGTACATTTTCACTGACTGTGCACTACAGGGCATAGCTTATAGTAATGGTCGCCTTGTCTGGCTTGACTATACACTATCAAATAAAAGTTCCGTCAGAAGTGTAAACTTACAGAAGAAACTCTACTTGCTATGAAGGGCATAAACCAAGAACCAATCAAAATGTATTGGTGGTTAGACAACATATCTTTTCAAGAACCTCCATGTCAACAGAAGTTGTCAGAGAAGAGTGGGGATCTGTTCATTCAATATCATTTGAATATACTTATGGGAGGTCTAGAAGAAAAATTGCATACATTTCTTACATCTGAGATCCATCACGTATTGGATATATATATATATATATATATATATATATATATATATATATATATACTTGCACAAGCGATGAATCAGAGTATAAAGAGTGGATACAAGTAGTCCTAAAACTTTGAAAACAGCATGTGCAAGAGGTCTTGCCTATAAATGTAAAGGCTTCTGATTCATCTAGCAACAGATGGGTGGAAAGTTAGCTGATGAATGAAGAAATGTCAAGGTTTTTGCAAAAGTGGTTTTTGTAAGTTCAAGGAGTAGATAGCTCTTTCCATACCATTCCTCCGTTGTGGAGACAGCATATTACACATCAACACCTCATGATGATTTTCTCCCTGAGTGTTTATTTCCACAAATTACTCAGGATCATTTGATGAATCATAACAAGTTAGGTTCTCCTTTCAAGCCTGTAGGTTGTGATCAACAATCTAACCATGGCAGTATTTCTAAAGCTGCTGAAACAAACAATGTGGGTACTTGGTGTGATAATTTCCCTGAGACACATGCAGATGTGAATAGCCTTGATTGAATTGCTTATTCAATCAGCAAAGAGTCGTCACATAAAGCATCCATAGATTTTGATCATGCTGATACTTCAAGTGGCTTGCAAGGTTCGGGAGCGCCTGGATCTACTGCAGAGGTCACTAATAGCTTGCCACAGTATAATACAGGGGAAATATCACTGGTGAGGTTGTTTGTGGTGACATTTGCCTAAAGAGGAGAACACATATGATGAGCCTGTATGATGATTCAAGTCATAACTTCAATGCACACAAGTCAAGGTCTGAAAGACATGGGATAGCATCTAGATCACAAATAATCTTCATCATAAATCAGTCATCAGATTGCAGGTTTAGCCTGTTGTCAGGAAAACATGTCACAATATCCATATTGCCAATCCTCTCCATCAAGGATGAACCACCAGATTCTGCAGACTATCCTGGTGACAGTATTTATGTCAAAAACAGGATAGGCAATGGAGAAACTTGTATGATGGCTGTAGAATCTATATATGCTTGGGAAGGTGCTTGGATCTTTAACTAAGATCATGTATGGTCAGTCAGCATTTATTTCCCATGGTATGGAGAGGTACTAGTGCATTCTAGAGCTACTTATGCTCACTAACTGCACAGCAAGATGTCTCAGTTGAGCATGAGCTTTCATCTCCTCCTGATCCTGGAAAACATGTTCCAATTAAAGGACACATCTTCATCCATAGACCTGTAGACAGTGTGCAGTAAGCAAAGGACACAAATGTATGGGGTAGAAGGATGCAGTTGGACCAGCTGCACAGGACAAGTGTGTTACTAGCTCGCCAGCGCAAAATCTCACATTGCCCATTCAGTATTTTACACCTTATGACAACATTTATCCACTGCTGTATATTCTACCCAGTGTTGTGGCAACATCTCTGATTGATGTTTTTGTATTAGAGAACTTCAGAATGAAATTCCTTTTCAGGACACTCTGATGCCTGGTCTGATTACTTATTGTAATTCTTAACAAGTGTGTTCATTTTTTGTATTACAATCGTACCAAATCATTCCAGATAACTGGAGCTCACCTTTGATTAAATCCGACTAATAATATAATATGGGTACTGAATGCAAAGGTATAATATAATCAGAACTGAATTATGAGAAGGCGCGCACTGTGAATAAAATTGGGTGGAATCATTTCGGATCTACCAGTGCTGGCTGAGCTGTAGTAACATCCTTTGATTATTGGCGGCGTGGGGGGGGGGGTATATTAAGTACCTTTGCAAATAAAGCCCACTATTGTTTAGGATCGTGCGAAAGGTCTTGTACTCTAAAACGCACTTTGGAAAATGTTTTTGCCCTGTGCGTTCACTTAACTACCCCGTGTCCCACCTCATTTGAGTGCAGTCTCGCAAAACCAGAGTGCCGATTGCAACTTTTAATGGAAGAAAAGTATTCAGATTCAACATTGTACACACAGTTGAATATAGATCCATAAAAATGGAGTGGTGTGCTTTTTGGATTGTTGAAATCAGCGACTATTTCCCTGACTTATCTGATTAAGTTAACTGAAGAACTGAATAAGACCTGCAATGTGCGTTGCACCTGTATCAAAACTATATAAATGAATAAATTGAGTTACATTACATGTTTTATGCATTTTCCAACCGTGTGGCAATGCATTGATTATAAACGAACAAAACAATGGAACTAATTAACTGTTGCAAATGTTGCAGCTTTGTACAGATAGAAAGTGCCATAAAATATGGATCCAACAAATGTTGGTACTCCGATCAACTCTCAAAGTGAGGCATATGAAGAAGTTATTCCATTGTTGACATCGGACATTGAGTAATATAAGTGACTGACCCTAATTGCACAGGACAGTCAAGTTGTAAAGAAGAAATTGTCTCAGGCACAATGCAGCGGCTGTCCTCATATTGCACAATTAATTTAACAAAATGGTCGGAATAAATTTGTTTCTTCACATTGGTTTTTGAAAGTGCATTTTGATGTTTTGTTAATTTTTCGATCTCTTTCTTTTGCTCTTCTTAACTTTGTTCTCATTGTTGGGTAGACGTTTGTAAATATGGGTGAGATTTTACTGAACCATATTTGTTAAATGTTTCAGTAGTTTTCGACTTATAATGAAGGTACAGGCTTTTAATTGTGTTCCAGATTCATACATATCACGAAAGGAATGTTACCGTACTTTTGTTTTGTTTTTGCTGTTATCTGAGCTGGCTGACAAGTCAAGCATACAAAACAGTGCCAAGCCTACCCTTTGTTATCTTTGGCGCAAAGGATAAAGGTTTTCCTCGGGTAGTATGTTTTGTCTATTATTTGATGCAGCCGATAACAGTTTCTATTCACAGACAGCATAAATTCTTTCAGGTCAATACATTAAAATATCCCAATAAAAATACCATTTGGCGGTGGTAATAGGAATATCCTCCAAGGGTTCGCCTGACTAATGATAGAATAAAAAACAATGAGAAACTTGTTAATAATCATTTTCCACAATATGTTTTAAAAGAAAACAGACAAAGCTGCTCTTTTCATGCTTAATGAAATATACACATGGAAAAAGCTGTAATGGTAATCAGTAAAGTTCCATTTTCATCACTGATTATGACCGATATTTTGCAAGGATTCAGCATCTGTATGGACGGTTGCATGTGTGGCATTGAATTCGAGCATTAATTTGTGCTACGTGCTCAGACTTCTTAAAGCCAAAAAGAGATTCAGAATCCAACATGCTGTACATAATATCTAATATATACCCATACACATACAATATGCTATTGAAATATCATCACTAGAGTGTATAAGGTATGCCCAATAATGTGCATTTTATACTTGAGAAAGTTTGACGGGTTATATCTGTGACAATGGGTGATTATAGGAGGGTATTATGTTATGATTACACATTGTAAGCAAGAAACATTTGATAGTTTCTATAGTGATGGTAAATGTGCGCTTGTGATGTTAGATCGCCATCAGCTGCATTAAATATGACGCTTGAAAGCAGTGAGAACAACAACTGTTATAATTAAGGTTTAATTAAAAGGACCCTAACATAGGCTGGTGAGCCCATCGATCATTTAAAAAAAAAAAAAATATGTATAAACCAATTAAAGGGCTTTACCTGACTTTGCTGGATCTGTCATGTCCATGAAATATCATTACAAACACGACATTTGGTACAGGCCAAGTTCAAAACAAATTTGTTTCATCTGCAAACTCACATTTCTCCTTGCAATTGCATTTGTGTATTTCCATAATGTTATTAAAACACACTCCCTTTGGTTAAAATGAATACGGGCTCTTAAATAATTGAACTTTCATGCACTTGCCTCATTTCATTTCTGACTGCATCACGCTTTTTAACTCTTAGGGAAATAAGTTTTTTTGACAGATTAAGCCTCTTTGTATTGTGATGAAAATGTGCTCCTACAAGACTGAAGTTACATGCACTTGCCTCATTTCATTTCTGACTGCATCACGCTTTAAAATATGTAGGGCAATGTATTTTTGACAGATTAAGCCTTTATATAATCTGATGAAAATCATTATTTTATTGGAGGATTGAATGAAGTGAGATCTATCTAACCGCACCAAATCTTCATATTTGTGACAAAAGTAAATAGAAAAAATAGTTCTCATGGGAAATTTCTAATCATTCACATATGATCTTATAATGTTTTGAAGTTTTAACTGTTCTGAATGTGAATTCCTGTGTAATATGTTAAAGCATACCATGCTTTCGAAATGTTGAACTGGAGTTCAATTCCGATATTTGAGAATCAACTTTATACAAGTAAGATTTCACCGTATTATACATTTCATTTAGCAAGTCAAAAACTGAGTGACATTGGAATAAACGTTGAGCTTGAGGCTGCTCACTGTCTGTCTGGTATTTCTAACTGCGCCATCGTGAGGCATGTGAAGTGTCTGCAGGACCCCTCCGTGGGGACTCGATAAGAGCCCTGCAAGCACAAAATTCATAAAAACAAAGATAAAAATTGGGAACTTTAATTTGACTTGAATTAGTTTATAGCTTATATTCTATAATCCTTCTGTCAAGCACTTCACAGTTAAGTTAATCTTGTTGATTCTAATATATATATATATGTATACATATATATATATATATATATATATATATATATATATATATATATATATATATATATATATATATGTATGTATGTATATGTGTGTGTGTGTGTGACAAGTCACAAATTTGTGTTCAATTTGTTTATTTATTTATCTTAACAGTCATGCAGGGTATGGTTGCCCTAGGTGACCATTTCAGACATTAGTATATTTGTACAAGTGGTGTAATTGCTGCCCTCTAGTGAGCAGGTGGCAAGTTACAATGTACACCTGTGACAGGCAGATACACCTTTCTGCCCTTTTCTTTGTCTGACATTCATACCTGGCACATGCTGATTTCTTGGTGCTCCACAAGTGTGCAACAAATAGGTCAAGGTTGGTGTGTGCAGCTGTCAACAGGATCCACTTTCCTATGTTGATCTGGCTGCTTGCCAGTATGGAGGTTCGCTGCTATTAACCCCAGACTGCCAGTATGCTGGTCGACACTGCATAGGTATTTAATTGATGTATTTGGCATGATGTTAATGCAGAACTTTCTACGCATAAATTAAGAATTTGTTCAAAATTATTTTCAAATGATAAATATTTTCCAGCTTTAAAATAAGTTTATGGGTTGGAAATGTGTTTAATTGTTTAACTATAAATCTGTGAGTGCACATAAATGGAGTACTGTAAAAGTGTATAATATATTTGGTTCTTTGGATGTATGATGCATTATGCTACAAGGTGGCATTTATTTCTGTGTGGTCATGTATTAATGTGGATTGCACTGCAATGTGTAATGCATACAATGCTACTGTGCTACAGCTATCCTTGAAGATGTGCCCTGGTGCTCATTAGGTTAACATGCTGCATTTATTCCTACATACTATAACACGATGAATACTTATAAATATAAAGTGACTTTCTGTGGTGATGATGATATTTCATATTAATCTTTTTGTTCCAGTGATGCAAGCATTGTGTGCTGGTGAACTTGCTTGGTGGTCCAGTAGAGTAGGTCCACATGTTGCGTGTTTTCATCAGGGTAAGTTTCAGAGTTTCAGAGTTTCATGTGTTATTATATCTGAGTTTTGTTTATTTATTATTTATCGCATCTTTTATTATTTACTTGCTGCTAGTCATTGCATACTCATCTACAAATTACTGCTGAATTATTGTTTCCAGTTGCCCCTCATACTTTGCAGATTTTCCAAGTTACTTTTCTGATATTGATTAAGTGTGATTGGAAATGGACTGTAAGATTATGACAAGTTTATTGACAATTATGTTAATTGGTCAATTTATCTCATTGATAAGGAAATGATCAGTTTATGTCATTGTGATGAAGGATCAGTACTCATATTGATATTGTATAGTATTTTGTTATACATCGGTATCGGTATAGTATGGTATAATACTATACTTAACTCATTCCACCCTGATGACGCTTTTTCCCGCTAATATCTAAATGTCGTCTGCTAATTGTATTTTACTAATTTAGGGATTATTTTTCAATATTTTGGATGAAACTTGCATGGAAGATCATTCCAAATTATATGCCCATGGTCAACAGCTTTCCTTGGCGCGCTCTGGGCGCATTGCGCCCAGAGCGCGCCAAGGAAAGCTGTTGACTCAGTCTTCTATCAGGGTGGAATGAGTTAAGTATCTTCAAGTGAAGCTTGATGGTGTTATACTACACTTCTTACCTGTGACAGACGATTCTAAGTACTTGATTTATTCATGTAGTGATGCATTTTCGGATGTCTACATGAAGTGCAACAAGTTCAAATATACATGTAACTGCTGGATGAAAGTACTGTTATGGAAGCATGCTGGTCATGGTATTTGGTAAATTTAATGTATGTTACTGTTTTAGGTGAACTTGAACTGTACTTGGATCGTAACCAGACATGTATACCTGTTGATATTTATTTCTTTAAAATGATTTTCTTCTTTTGTCTTTTGTTATTTGTAATATCAAAGTCTGTAAATAAAGTACCAAACGGCAAATAGACTTGCCTTTGTCAACGTCCCAAACGGCAAATAGACTTGCCTTTGTCAACGTCATTTATATATATTGAACAGGGGCATCTACATCTAAATATATATAATCTAACAGCAGGTTTACAAATTTTGCGACGAGGTCATCAGTTGGGGGAAAGATGGGTCTTTGAAGACATGTGTTAAGAATATCCTGTAAAATTTATGGAATTAAAATCTGGGACCCTCGTCTTTAATGACTGGTATGCACCAAATCAAGACCTATGCCACAAAGTTTGTAAACTTGCTGTCATATGTATATATTTGCACATATTTATGGAAACATAAATATGTGTGAATATGTACATACTTTTCTGAATTCGCTTACAATATCCCTTTGAACACCCGTCCTGAGAAACTTCACCAAGGAAAACTATAATCGCAGTCCTGTTGACCGACCTCTTTATCCTCTTAATGATTTGTAAGTACATGAAGTGTTATGAATAAAATGTACTCACTTGCTTTTGTAGATTCTACATGCTGCTGAGCCTCTTCCTGACACCTGGCAAATTGAAAGCACGTGATAAAGATTAGATGATATATCATTTTTATATATTAAGCATCTGCCCTGAGCAGACCACTATTTATTATCCCATAAGGTGGATAGAGAGGACCAAGGAATATATATATATATATATATATATATATATTCTTTTCTAACCTTTTTGTCATAAATGCACATATATGTGTAATATTTCAAATACACGTTTAAATAAGGCTTACTTCAGTCAAAAGGCTTACAAAACACTTACATTTGGGTCAAGTTACATAATTAACTCATACGGTATCTTGGGTACCCCCCCCCCCCCCCCGCCGCCCCGAATACCTGCTATATATTTTGACATGTAAAGCCCGGGCCTAACAGGATTATAGAATCGTCCCTGATAAATTTTACGCCAAATCTCATTTGCGAAATTAATTTTCTCTTGCTGTTGGCCGATCGTGCCCTTCAGCTACAGCCACAGGATGCCCTCCACCACGACCACGTGCCTTGTCTTCTACCACGTCCTCGACCTGGACCCCATTACTTTGCTAAACGCTACCGGTGCTGTCTTTATTTCTAATTCTGGTAAAATATATGATTCCCGCTGACAATTCCAATACATTTTAGAGATATATATTGTTTAAATACCTGACTTGAGAGCTAATTATGACAGGGTAGTGATGTTCTCTGGTCTGATCATGTCATGGGACCTGTCAAACAGGTAGAGGGTATCCTGCTATATGATATAAAAGCACTACCTTTTCGGATTATTGGACAATATTTTCACATCCAATACATACGCTGCTTTATTGAAATAATATCAAATTACAATTAATTTTAATTAAGAGCGAAGATTCAGGAAAAAAAAAGGACCACTGATACACGTTCCGAGAAACAAAAAGGAAAGCTACCGTGTGTGTCCAGTGATCTCTTCCTATGTACATGCGTACATTTGAGTATTACGTGCCATAAATGGAACGATCTTGGAAACAGAGTCAGCTTCATTTCCGTGCCTCATTTCGCGTGAAACAAACACATGGCTGTAGAGATCCGGGATCTAAATTGTAATTAAAAGACGCAAGGGTGCACCAGTCCGTTAACTAGAGGCTAACACATACTGGTTTGGCACGTCCAAAACGCTTTGTACTTTTATACACTTTTGGGAAAAATAATTTCCACCCTAGCCTGCTTAACGGTCAATGTCCCAGTTCGTTTTAGCATATTTTCGAAAAATCAATGTGCCAATTCCTATCTATCTATCTATCTATCTATCTATCTATCTATCTATCTATCTATCTATCTATCTATCTATCTATCTATCTATCTATCTATCTATCTATCTATCTATCTATCTATCTATCTATCTATCTATCTATCTATCTATCTATCTATCTATCTATCTATCTATCCATCCATCCATCCATCCATCCATCCATCCATCCATCCATCCATCCATCCATCCATCCATCCATCCATCCATCCATCCATCCATCCATCCATCCATCCATCCATCCATCCATCCATCCATCCATCCATCCATCCATCCATCCATCCATCCATCCATCCATCCATGTCCACGACCGAGCCATTTTTATGTAATAACATAATAAATGATGCATCTAGGGAGCAAGCGAATTGATGATAATGAGAAAAATTAGTCTAATATTGTTTACCTTTATATTTTGCAAATGGAAAGTTTCAAGTGAAAGCATACAGTATGCCAGTAAAATAGTTTACAATCGACAAAAAAAGTTTGGCACCATGATATACTGGTTTCAGATTAAGAAAAACCCTGTTCCACGTTCTACATATTTGACCCGGTAAAAAAGTAATAAATAAACAAAAACAAGACGCAAGTCTGTCCAGCCCCTATATTTATGAAGGCTACATATTTTGTTTAGAGCAAACGGCAGGTGTTTACATGTTGCATCATTTTTTCCACAGGTCAGAATATTTCGGGCAACAATGCTAATATCCCTCGTCGGGGCAGCACAAATGGGAACAGACTTGGACTTTCTGATATGCACAGACAAATAAGCATACCACGCTCAACTTCTCGCGATTTGTCTCTACGACATGTAAACAGTCACCTGTCAATTGATAGAGCTAGCGCCGTACATAGTTTCCGTGGTACCCCATCTGATACATTTTATGTAAATTCAGCTGGATTCTAATTTCTTCCTGGCGCACTAAGGCATCGACACCGGCACTTGACAGGAAATAAGCGACGACGAGTTATCACTGGAAAAGCAAAGCCCTATTGCAGGCAGCTTCATGGCTCCTGCGAACCCAACAGGGATTTATTCATATAAAGGGTTGATCGACATAAATAAACTGAAGATCTCTGAGATTATAAGATGGAAAAAGTGTTTGAAGTACGAAAGCTATGCTGCATGTAAAAATCCACATGCCAGATTGAAATCATTCAAGCTGACCGTTCCTCTCTTTTATTTCAAGGATTTGTTTTGCGACCCGTTATGGCCAGATGGAGTAAGAGTCAGGAAGTGTATGGCCCTCCAAAAAATCGTAGTCGTCAGGTGCTCCCTAAATAACCATCATGTTATTTTTGTTTTACTGCATATATGACGCTATGGCTAGTCTCAGCCTTGCATCAACGATATGTCTAGTACGTTGTTAGAACATCAATATTGTTTGGAAGCCACTTTAAGCTTTATGGCCAGATTTCACTATCGCTCCCCCCCCCCCCGAAAAAAAAAAACAAAAAAAAAAAAAAAAAAAAAAAAAAAAACAGCCTCATTGATAAGGCCTCCGTTGTGTAAGATTTATTTGCAGTTGACACTGCTGTGCTGTTGAACCACACCTCATGGCTTTACTGAAAGTTCTTTCAGCCAGCCAGATTTTAAACATATCATTTAATGGACATACTCCCGATTGTATTTGTAAAGTTTGAGCTGTATATGGTGAACGGCGGGATGTTTCACGTGAATAGACATCAACTCATAAAAATGTGTCCTAGCTTGGAGCGTCATATTCGGTTTATTCTTGAAACAGGAAGTAGCAAACACAGGTGGATCATGGTCAGAGCCTGGTAGAGGTGAGGACATTATATTTCGGATATTTTCTTCAGCAAGACTGTCAGATATCACTTTGAGGTAAGTGAACAAACTTTGTCTTCACATATTTACAATTACGGGCTTCATAGAAAAGATAATACAAGTATACAGGTAGGGAAAGGTTGCGCTGGTGTAATTCCGTAAGGTAACCGAGTCACGCATCGAAGCGTGAAGGTACTGAATTTGTTGAAAGTGAAAGAATTGCTTGCATGAATATCGGTCAATCCATAAAAGTCTATAAATATCTAAACTTCCTCCCCTCTCATCCCCCTGAGTCGCTGTATCAATATTACATTGTCTGAAGCGTGTCGATTTGTTGTTTTTTTTTATTCACCGACCCATATTAAAACATCTGTGCCGTACAGTGACGTATAAGGCAAAGAAGGCAAAATGAAGACATTGCTCCTTTATGCCATTTGTAAATACACGGTTTTATTTGTGTCGACATTGACAAAGGTAAATGAGATAGGGATGAATAGGCATGTATCTTTCCTGACAAACAGCCTAAGAGGCACTGACAAGAAGTGTGTTAACTTCCCTTTTTTAAAATGGGCTTAAAAGTCATCAACGGTGTCAGATATTTAATCTTAAGCATGTAAAGGCTGCATGTAAACATAAAGGACAAAAGCTGTAATTTTAGAATATCTATGCCACTAATAGCTGCAGAAAATGAGAACATTAGTTTTTACAATTTTGCTGCCAAATAGTCAAACCACTGCAACATAACGGGTTGTGTAATTTAGTTGGTTTTTGATGCACTCTGACTGTGCATGGTGGTATTCTCCAACACTAAGGTAAGTGAACAAACTTTGTCTTCACATATTTACAATTACGGGCTTCATAGAAAAGATAATACAAGTATACAGGTAGGGAAAGGTTGCCCTGGTGTAATACCGTAAGGTAACCGAAAATTTAAATATGTGGTGTTCAAATGGGCACAGAATGGTGGATTTGAATTCACATTTACAAACATTCATGACGTCAAATTGATATAATGACCTTGAGTGTAGTCTTTCAAAAAGACCTGATCGCGGGAAGGGTACTAAATATATAGTGATCGGAATATGGCACCTGTGGAATAGCCCTGCATCTTGCACTCCATGTAGGTGTTTGCAGACCATTTCATGTATGCATTCTAAAATAGTAAAGCTTAACTAAATTGCAAATTTTACCGGATTCCGCACCATACGATTGGAAAATGTGTCACTTTGTTCGAACCTAGATGCTTTTCTTCTTTTTCTTAGCATTTATTTATTTATTTTTGATTTTATTTTTTGCAAAAACTTGCACATAGACACCCAGAGTGCCTACCAACCAAATATTTTAGACCTATTAGTCCATCCCTGTACTCCATCTTTGCCTGCGGCGGTTGGTAACGATTCAGGTTGGTAATACACAAGGTTTCACTTTCATTACTTCCTAAAAAGTGCACCCATAGCTAACGATA